>JAIPMN010000614.1:13814-46359 GCA_020650975.1 Apostichopus californicus | reverse complement strand
CCCCCCAACCCCCCCTGTTTCTCCGCCCATGATCTATACCTCGACCACTGTAATTAAATACACTCCGTGATTGTAACTACCTTCACAGACTATTGTTACCTTGCATTTCGGCACGCTACTTTATTCAAGTTCTGGCAACGTCAACGCACTTCCGGTTGGCTTCCAAGGCAACGACAGACCATAAAGATGAAAAGGAAATTATGATAGCGTGAAGAAAATTTCATAATCTGAGTAAGGAGTTGATTATATCAACCAATTTTGGTTGTGTTGCCACATTATTGAAAAAATTGATTAATTGGCGCTTAGTAAATTGACTACGATAATTTGATAAATAAATAATAAGCATTTAACTTGTAAACTATTAAGCGAGAGTACTGTCAGTGCAACATATCTTTCGTGGTAACCTACATCACATTGATTAGGTACCAGTTTCGCGAAACTATTTTACAGGTGACGGTCTAGCAACACTAGAACTAACAATTACATGTCATCAGTAGCTTAGGTAATACTGATAGACCTAACGCTAAACCAGATCTGATTTGTGTTGAAAGAGTAAAGATACTCGAAATTTCGAAGTTACTAGTAGTAGTATAATACTATAAGGCTACTGTGACCAAATGTCCCTAATTTATGAGGACAGTCCCTAGGCTTCCTGTAGGCCTAGGCCATTAATTTGGACTATTGATTGTCCTTAGAGTAAAATGTTCCTGGAGTTTTCATTGGATTAAGTACAAGGGAACCTATTTTGCTAGCTAGTATAGCCATTTTCTCTCTACCAACTTTGCTGGCTAAACAACAAGGTCTAGCCCAGGTCACCTCTGTGATATTTATTCATAATAACTTAAGTTTCAAGCATATGGGTAGGCCTACTCAAATAAATATTTTTTTTAAAGACATTGAAGACTCGCCCCAAACCATGTGCCGCGCTCTGAAAAAATTAACTTTCCGTTGCTTGCAAATGACGGTTTCTTCTTGTGGCTACAAAATGCAGACAGTAATGAAACGTGATACCTTGTTATTTTTTATCTAGACCTGAGATATCCACGCTGCTATGTAAACTGTGTTGTGGGTATTGACCTTAGCTGTATGTATTGACTGTACACTAGTGTCTAATTACGGACGGTAGCAAGCTGTGTGTGTATTTTCTGGGATCGATGATGGTGTCTTACACTTCTGTTACACCTCATTCGAAACTAGGTCAGATTACCGGCATGAGACGTTTCTTTGTGCGCGAGTCTTCACACCCTTTAAGGCTGTGAATAAACTTAATTTGATTTTAATTTACCATTTCTTACTTTCATTAAAAGGAAGTGCTACAAGTTGCTTGTAGCAATTATTTCACCTTTAAATAATTACATACCTGGGACAGTTGCAACACCAGTCTCATGCCATCAGAAGTTCAGCATAAAGAAATTTGACTTTGCACATTTCAAGATAAAAGAAAAGCTCACATATATATCAGAGAGTACATTGAATTCTCAGCCAAACACTAATTTAGCACTGAGTCACAACAGGTTTTCTTGTATATTAAATGTTACAGATTCAACATGTCTCGTGCTCAAGCAGAGAGTGTGATCAAGAACATCATCAGAGAAATTGCTCAAGAGTGTGCAGGTAAAGGACAAGCAGTTTCAGAGACCTTGGTGGCATTTATGGTGAAAGCAGTTGTGTTAGATCCAGCAAATCAGTTCAATGTGGACAGGATATTAACCAAGGATGACGTTCAGAAACTTATCAAGGTATGTGGGTGTGGGCGGTAGGTTTCAAGGTAGTCAATAATCAACATCTTGTATGACTCACCTCTAAAACGCTAAACTCCTTTAAAAGCAAACTAGGTCACAGGTCTGTCATAGAGTTGAATTACTGTAACAATTACAAAGATCCACTGTGGTTGGTGCACAGGTCCACAACAATAACAATCCGAAATTAGGTGAAATATACTGTTCGCTAACAATCACATATTATTTGGGTCCAGAATCCAGGCCGGAAACATCCAATAAAGTAAAGGAATAAATTGGATACACAAGAAATAAATGATTTATTTATTGTTCAAGTGGTAAAGTTGTAATATATTTTGTGTTCCTAGCTGTGTAATCCCTATGAAGTTGTATCGTTCGAAGTCGTTATCCAAGTGTTGGTAGCACAGTTTGCACTATGAGAAAACTGATCTCTCCAATCAACGAAACCAATGGTTTTCGAATCAGTATGAGTCATATGACATTGACAAATTTCAAATGATAGCGCATTGAATGCTTAATACTAAGAAAAAGGCAGGTGTACTTTCATTTATGCTTAAGATTGAAATTCAAAGTTGTTGATATACTCTAAAATGGTGAGCCTCAATGTAGGGTGAACTTGGTAAGGATATTTGGCAATTCACTATAGTATACTTTGCTGAATGGGTAACAGACAAAACTTAAACAGCCAAGAAATTATGTTTAGCTGATGGCAACTATTACAAGGTCGGGTGTCCAATTTAAATTACTGGAGCTTTGCATACACACATGTGACCAAGTTGTGAAGAATTTTTTTTTGAAATATATGTTATAAATACCAAGTATGTCTGCAGTAACAAATTTAAGGTTAATTAACACTCCTGTGGATTAGAGTATGTAACCTTTCTCCTCTCATAGGAACAACACTTGTAATAATGTGCACACCTTCCACACAAACTGCCACTCTCATTCTTCTAATGCATATTTTTCTTTCTTAAATTCTCCAGAACAACTATATGTATATTATATTCACTTTTGACTTTCCTTGTTTGGCTCTCTACTCCTTAGATATGTGTGGATAGGCTGTTGGACAGACGATCAGCTACTTTAGACACCATCAAAATGCAGGTGTACTTTGATATGAACTACACAACAAGAGGTAATTCTCACTGTCAGTATTCTCTGATCCCTGAAGTTGTTGCATTATTGTATCATCATCTGTGTCAACTTATGACAAATGTTATCATGGCTCAGTTTATTTACACAGGAAGACAATTATAGAAAAGTTGAATTCATGAAGAGAGTTTTGTATTATTGCTTTAACCACACAGCCAACTGTGGGACAGATGCTACAGTGTTGTGTAGTAGCTGTTCACTCTAGTCATTTGTAGGGCATGATGCTAGTGTATCACAACAAATGGCACAAATTTGATTTCAGTATGCAGAGAAAAACATTTAAATAGGTAAAACTTGTTAATTCCATGATTCATTCACTGGTTTAACTACAAGAATATACCCATTGGCGTTTTAGACCTATTGAAATGTTATTGCTTACAATTTTGGTTTAATAATATCTTTTAGTTGGTTCAAGAAACATTAATTCAAGGCTATTTTTGAAACTGCAATTTTTCAACAATTTATGGAGAGAAAAGGACAAAACAGATATAAACATAACTATTTTAGCTATGCATTGTCAATGTTTCGAAATTCCTTTCCTAATACATACTTCTGGAGACGAAATGATTTTGATGTTTACTAATCCCTTCTTTACCTTGTTCTCTCAGCTGACTTTCTGGATGAGCATCGTCGTGTTTTGGAGCAGAGACTGCTTCCGGTGGTTCGTGAGATTACAGACAGTCGGGCAAGAACCCGGGAGGAACTAGAGAGCTTATACAGGAAGATAGTCTCGGCAGTGTTGCTGCGATCTGGGTTAGGTTCCCCCACTGACATTGCTGTAGTCAGAGAAGCTACTGGTGAGCTTAAAGTGCAAATAAACCTTATCAAATATCCACTCTGAAAGATCTTTCAATGGTTGCATGACATTCCTTAATATAGTTGTACTACCTAACGTTCTTTCCTTTAAGATGGTTCTCATCTGATATTTCCAGACAATCCTAAGCCTGAGAGTTTAATATATCTATAATTGCACTGTAATACCATCAATCAGTGTTTGTTTGGATATAACTTCAAAGGGAAATTTTCAAAGGGTATCAGAGTTCAGAAGTAAATGTGTTAATGACCCAGAAATGGTGATTTTTTCTACTGGTGACCAGCTAGAAAGTAAATCCTTCCTGAAGACCACTACTGGTTCAGTTTCATTGAGATGTATTGCTTAATGATTATGTTCATTTCAGTGCAGCTGACACCATATTACCAGGCCCATTTCTAGTCTATGCAATTGTTTAAATACCTGCAACATCTTTCTTGCATATACTTCACAAAATGATCTTCAACCTCAACCTATTTTTCCCACTTAATTTCAATTTTATATATTGAGTCAACAAATCTAAGGAGAATGAACTTTCCTCTTTCTTTCTTTCAGCCGCTCTACAGAGTGTCTTCCCTCAGACTGAGCTGGGGACATTTATGTCCTTGGTGAAGAGGGACAAAGAGAGACAGCTGGTTGAACTGACCCAGATAGTAACCGGTATCAGACTCTTCAATAAAGAATGTGGCAAGGGAGGAGAAGGAATTGATGATTGTAAGTTGACAATATCATAATCAAAAATAACTAATAATAAAAATAAATTGGTTTACATTTCTCATAATTATTATCGTGTTTAATTTTTTTTTTAATAGCCGTTCCTCTTTTCAAAGTATCTCTTTCAAGATCTGGCTTTAGCATTCACAAATGATTTCAAGTTGGTGAGTGTCAATATTGATCGCTAGAGTAGGGCAACATGTGTCACCAAAACCTGACTAGCATTTTTTTGATACAGTTGACAAAGCCTACAGTGGAATGAACACTTTCCTTAGGCCTACTGGCTTCAAACCTCTGGACTTACAATCACTCTCCATGGCCCGGTTGTTTGGGGGGTCCACAAATAAAGGGTGAGGCCTGGATCTGTTCTGGATTCTCCAACTCATTGCTGTTTCAAATATATATATATATTTATGTACATCATGGACAGAAAATATATTGGGAAATTGTACAAACATGTACAAAAACAAGAATCCATCAATGAATTTTTAGTTAAGTAAACCCATCTTTCCATCTCTCTTGGTTCATGCAGTGCCTGCCATATTGAATGAAGCTGTTCCAGCCACTACTCAGAATGTTGACACCGCTATTCAGAAGGCCTGCAACACAGCCTTTAAATACACAGGTATTGTGATGTGTGTGATGAGGAAAGTCAGTTACTTAAAGTCCTTATATGTGTTTGTTATGTTTTTTCAAGTTTCTGAGCATTTCCCATTCGTGGTGTGGATCAGGTGTGGATCCAGGGAGGGTGCCTGGATCCAGCGAGGGTGCCTGGATCCAGGTAGGGTGCCTTCCTAAACTTTCAGGGTACTAGATGTTTGCTGTAAACATGATATTCAGCTCAAAGTGCAGTACAGTGTCTGAAAATTTAGCTGAATTTTCGTGAGGGAAATTCCAGACGTTTTCAATTATGCACTGCTAGTTTTGGTAGTATTTTTGGTATGAACCGATACTTCTCTCATCCGAGAAATGCGAGATGCGCCACTGAAACACACAGTATTTCTGTTATCTAGAGAAATGTTTGCTATATTATAACCATTGCACAATTTCCCATGTGGACAGTAAAGCCGTAATTCTTCAATTCGAAAGATGTGTAATAGTGTGATGCAATAGTGTGATATTTTACTAAGTGCAGGCATCTAGCAGTTCAAAAATCCCCACGGTTCCACCTATGTGGTTAGTTAACAATGTCTATTAGTATGATGTGTTATGATTGGTATGATTATTGTTGTATTGTGTATTGTTGTATTGTGTTATGATTAAGGAGTATAATAACACATTTAGGTGTATTCTTTTCTAAGAGCATGTTCACCCATTTTCTTGTCTTTGTTTTCTTTAATGTGCTTTGTTGCAGCTGCTATAGAGAAATTACAAGCAGAGGACCCTTCAAATACACTTCCCTTACAAGCATTAACAGAGGCTCACATCAACAGCAGACAACATGAATCCTTCCTGAGAATCATTCTGGTTAGTTAATATAGTCGTGAGGAAAACAGCAAAACAAAGTTTAAAATAGATATTAGTGTAGTGTGTTACTTCTTCTTTTCTGTTTAACATAAAAGATAAAAAAAAAAGCTGATGAGAGATAAAGCAATCAATAAACTGTACAAGATAAACAATTAAGATAAAAGAATTCATAAAAGATAAAGATAAATAAAAGATAAACGATAATAAAAGATAAATAAAAGATAACAGAATTGAAACACTTTTTCAGTTGCACGTCAAGCATTTCAAGCTTTAACCTGGTGTGCACAACAGTCTTGATATAACTCTCTGTAGAGTATGTTGCAAGCACTGCCTAAAACATCTGACTGTATTTGCAACATATTCTTTTGGACAGATATTTTAGCACAATATACATTTTTGCTGCCATAGTAACTGTTCACTAACCCCACATGCCTTGTATGATGTATACAATCGAGGTAAAAGTTGTTATTAACTGGGAATGCTTTATCAAAAGCTACCCATACCATTGTTGTGTTATGAGATATATTTCAATATGTTGGTATAAATGAATCAGTATTTTCTGTGGTCCCACCTTTATTTACAGAATGATGTCATCAGCTGTGCCCAACAAGTTGAGCTGTTGGAGTCACAACTTGCTTCCCGACTAGAACAACTACAGGCAACAGTACAATCCAAGACAGCTGTACCCACTGCACAAGTATATGTGAGTTTATTTCACCTTGAGCAAGCTTGTTGTGTGACTGAATTCATGTATGAATTTGTATTCATACTTGCTTTAAAGGGTTGATATTATGTATGTTACATGTAGTTACATGTAGTTACAGTACAGGCTGGTGAAGGTTTAAGCAAAATGATAATTACAGAGAGCCATCTAAGCATAAGGATACAACAGAAGTGAAAGCTACAGTCCTGACTGACAAATAACAAGTTACATATTTGTGGAAAGTATGCAACACTTGCCACATCAATTGAATGGCCATCAACAGACACAGCTAGATCATTGACACCAACAACCCTACATATATCATCACACTCTTCCCTCTCTACTCATGCAATTTAGAGATTACTGTGGACTCATCATTGGCCCCTTCTTTCCCCTACTTCACCCCTACTTCACCCTTATAGTTTGTGACACTTCTTTGTCCTTGAAATTTAACACTGGTGTATCATCTCACCTCTCTCTTCTTTTCAGCCCCAGTTTATCAACCTTGCTCACATTTGGAGTGGTTTTCAGGATGAGATGGTTCTTCTTAGTGTTCTCAGCAACATTCTGGCCAGCTTGGAGCCTTATACTAGGGTAAGCCAGTGATAACAAACATAGGACACATTCATGCGGTGATGAATGTCTCCCAAAAAAGTATGGTTTATTGTTTGATAAGTCACATTAGCTGATGCACCTTGACAGCTTTATGACATGATAAAGTGATAACAGCTTGTTAAAATTAATTTGTGTGTGATTTACTGAAAAGCAGAGATATTTAAATACCTTTTTTCTCTATATTTCATTTCTAATAATTTATTTTATTTGTTCTGTTAATGTTAATGTCTGTTAATGTTAATGTCTCTTAATGTTTAATTATCACTTTCATTGCATGCTACATAGTTGATTGCTTCTGACATGTAGAACAGAAAGGAGTTTTGTTCAAGATAAAGATCATTCGCTCTCTAATTTTTTCTGACAATTATCTTCCACTTGATGAAATGGTAATTTACTCAATTCTATTTCTCTCATCGTTGTTAAAGGGATAGTTTGTTGATTTGGAGTGGATGTAAGTTGATCAACTCATTTCCTTTTCTTCCTTGACTATTTCCTTTGTTCCTATGATTCCTGTTTTTGTTGTTGGCATGATTTATTTCTCCTTTCTCTCTTTGAAGGGTCACATGGAGAGCTTTACTGATGACATTCTAGGACCTCTTCTGGAAGGTGTCCAAGTGAAGACAGACGAAGAACGTATCAGAGAGGTAAAATACCCAGCAATATTGGAAATGATTTAGCAGCAACTGCTGTCAAAGCAGTCATCTGGTCACTTCTGTTCTCCAAGCATCAGCCAACTTTGTCCAATATCAGAGAACATTGATAAGGAAAGAAATAATCCCTTTTACAAATCAGTCTTCTCTCAATCGACTGCTCCATTTGTGAGATGCAATATACAGAACTTCGTTCTTTCATGAAAAAATGTTTCATGGAACATGAAAATGAAAAGCAGTTGCTCAATTTGCCAATTTCATAGCTTTGCTCCATTCCTGAGGAGAAACAATAAAACTGAACAAAATTCTTTCATAACAAATAATGTCATAGACAACATAAAATGAAATGCAGTGGTTCAATTCAATTTAACCACTTTATTGCTTGCCCCATTTTTCTAAGAAAGAAAAACATTAAATTTGTAGTCTTTCTTAAAAGTTAAGTGAACAATATAATCTGTCATGGGATTTGGGTCATATGGTCCATGGAGGTTTTTCTCTAGTTGAGGAACCTTTGTTGCCTGTGTGAGAGTATGCAGGAATCTGAGTTATTGTCAGACTGTTCAAAATGACAACAATACCTTGAAAACTCTTATGAACAAATGAGAACAAGTAATAAGATTAGAATTATCACTCAATATGTTCAAAGGCCTGATTACACTCATGGCATGTGGTTTACTGAAAAAAATTGTTCTAATTCTTATATTTCACTTTTATTTATGGCTTCCATAGTAATAGTTTCCATAAGTAATAGTTGTTAATACTGCCTAATAATGGCATGTATAATAGATAAGTATCCTGTAATTTTATTTCACTTTTATTTATGACTTACGTTGGGTAATAGTTGTTAATACTGCCTAATAATGGCATGTATAATAGATAAGTATCTTGTAATTATATTTCACTTTTATTTATGACTTACGTTAAGTAATAGTTGTTAATACTGCCTAATAATGGCATGTATAATATATAAGTATCTTGTAATTTATTTTCACTTTTATATATGACTTCCATTAATGTAATAGTTGTTAATACTGCCTAATAACAGCGTTTATAATAGGTAAGTATCTTGTAATTATTCCCACATCTACAGACAACGGGGCCAGATCACAAAGTGGAACCTAAAGACTTCAGAGATGTAGACTGGTTGTTTCCAGAGAGCACCAAAAACTTTGAGCGTCTTCCTCTGCAGTATAGGGTAATTAATTAATCAATATTTTTTTATTGAGTAATTAGTACCTAGTGCTTCCAAGAGGTACAAAGTCTTAAGAAGGTTATTTAATGGAATAATAAAGAGGTTGTCTTTGAGACAATAATTATTTGCATTGTTTCTGAGAGCTTTAATAGAAATAGATGCCAGGCACTGCATGTGTAGAGTTATTTTATTGAGGAATGAAATTTAGGGCTTTGCAACTGTTGCTGTGAATGTAGTCTCATAAAATATCTATTTAACACTTGATAGTTGCACCGAGCAGATAAGTGCCGTCAGTGACATCATGTTTGTATGCTTTTGGTATCCAAAGAAAGAAATAACTCTCAAAAGGGCTAATTAATTGATTCAGAATCAAGGTTGCATCCAGTTAAATCTCCTGTTTTCAGTTCATTAATTTAAGTCATTACCCCTTTTTTTAAGTAAACTCGATAAACTTGTAATTTTGTACTTTTCCTTATCTTTTTGGCAACATTTTGACAGGGCTACTGTGGTTGGTCCTTAGTGAAATATGACCGAGTACTATACCCTGGGAACCCTTCCATTGGAGTTCTTCGATACCAAGATCGTTACTACGTCTTTTCATCTAAGGAAGCAGCGTACGATTTTGCGAGCGACCCAGAAGCGTGAGTGAAGTATTTCTTTGGTGCATTTTGTAAGATATGAGTCTCCTGTAGTTTTCTGCTGCAGATAGCTGCTGTACGGACAGTCAATTGCAAGTTTTACTACAAGAAAACATCATTTCAGTGAATTTGATAGCAATATCTATTACTTAATTCAAGTGCGCAGGGTTTTTGATGCATAAGCTGCATTGTTTTAGGTTGTGAGTCTTTGACAGTGAATTTCAATTTCATATGGACTCCAGACATTAGTGCAGAGAATTGGGTTGAAAAAAGTGTGAGTAGATGGGAGGGTAGAGGTGGGGGAGGGGGGAGGCAGTAGGGAGAAAGATGGCAGGATTGGTAGTCTCATGGTTCACTTGCCTATAATTTGCTTTTTCTATATCAAGTATCTTTTGTGTCTTTTCTTATAAAGGTACATTATGCAGGTGGCAGAATGTGCAAAGCGATCTCCAGAATTGATTCAACTTCTTGAACTACACTCACAGTTTGCAACCATAACACCCTACACCCAGGTAAGTTTGCCCTGTTAGGTATATTTATGAAAATTAGCTGTGGTAAATATCAGACAACCTCTGTAGTATATATGTAAAAAAAAAGGGCAGAAGGTTGTAGGGGTGGGTATTAAGGTTTACATCAAGTAACCCTAGGGGTCAATTTCTTAGTTAACAAAAGCCATCATTCAAATATTTATACAAGGCCTGGAATTCTGACTTGAGTACAACAGCATGGGTATCAGTACAAGTAGAATACCACTTGGCATGAGTGCAAGTATGAGTACAAGCTTCTAAGCATGAGAACAGGAACTTGGCATTACATTAGTGTTTGTGCTATATACATATTTGAGTATTGTATATTTGAGTATTGTGTATTTGAGTATTGTATATTTGAGTATTGTGTATTTGAGTATTGTATATTTGAGTATTGTATATTTGAGTATTGTGTATTTGAGTATTGTGTATTTGAGTATTGCATATTTGAGTATTGCGTATTTGAGATTTGCATATTTGAGTATTGTCTATTTGAGTTTTGCATATTTGAGTATTGCGTATTTGAGTATTGCTTATTTGAGTATTGCATATTTGAATTTTGCATATTTGAGTATTGTATATTTGAGTATTGCATATTTGAGTATTGTTTATTTGAGTATTGCATATTTGAGTATTGTGTATTTGAGTATTGTATATTTGAGTATTGTATATTTGAGTATTGTGTATTTGAGTATTGCATATTTGAGTATTGTATATTTGAGTTTTGTATATTTGAGTTTTGCATATTTGAGTATTGTTTATTTGAGTTTTGCATATTTGAGTATCGTTTATTTGAGTATTGCATATTTGAGTATTGTATATTTGAGTATTGCATATTTGAGTATTGCATATTTGAGTATTGCATATTTGAGTATTGTATATTTGAGTATTTCAGTATTGTGTATTTGAGTATTGCATATTTGAGTATTACTGAGTTGGAAAATGAAATTAGGGGATCTTTCTCGCTGAATTTTTAGAGATTTTCATCTAATAAGATTAGAATTAAGACACCCATTAATTTTTAGACACAAGATCATTTTTCCCTGTTATATTATTGTCACTGGTGTGGGAGAGGAGTAGGGCTAAAAGAATGAAGCCAATGAAATGTCTGGAAAGAGTAATCCACAATTGTCTCAAAAGTGACAAATCTGATAACATTATTCATGTGTGGGGGGGGGGGGNTAACGTTATTCATGTGTGGGGGGGGGGGGTGGGGCTGAGCCTGTGATGCATTGTTCAAAACTCAACACTAATTTCACATTTTTTACTTGCCTGCTAGTGTAATAACACAGATTGCTAATAATACAACCTTGTACAGATATCATTGACATTTGATTTTATCATTCCCTGCTATCTCTATTGGTTGCATTCTAGGGTAAAGAGCAAGGTCAGATGATTGAGAAGCCAGTTACCAAGTGTGATATGGGGGTACAGACAGAGGTGCACCCCATGGAGTCCAATATCGTCAAGTCCTACGAATGGAATGAATGGGAATTACGGAGAAAGGCCATCAAATTGGTAAGGATTTTTCAAATTTAACAGTGTGATTGAAGTGTGGCTGTTTTGTTGGTGAATGATTGAAGTCAATGTTTTCAGGCACAACTAGTTGCTGTTATAGGGTAATTAAATTGTATTATACCAGTGCTGTGGCCAACATGGCAAGAATTAGTCCATTAGTCATAGGTTGCATTTTTCAGCTCTCTTGACCTCAACTTACTGAAACTTTATCTCTTCTGCAAACTGACTGGTTAGTTTGGGAGAGTTGATTTTTTCACACCTTGCCATGTCTGCCTTAATCTGATAGTGATTTGACTACTAGCTGTGTGATGAGTTGCATAATATACGAATAGGCAGCTAAACTAAGATGCGAAAAGATGGGACTGATCACTCAGTTAACCAACTGGAAAAAACCTGCCGTTCAGTACAAACGGTGGGTTTTGGGATGCAACCTATAGCTAATGGACACTTTCGTGGCATGAAATGAATAAAAGCGGTGGCATTTGAAACAATGAGGTTTAGCAATCGGAAGGTTTGGGGTTTCGATCCCCAGCCGGTCATAATAAGGTGGGTTATTCATCCAAGAGCAATCTACAGGTTTCCCATCTGAAATGACTTTCTGCATTGACAAGGTTCCAAATTTGACTCAAAATGTTGAATCGGAATGTGTAATCCATAAGCCCTTGCAGGCTTCTCCCACATTAGTGGTCAATGCAGCATCTTAAACATAACTGCCTGATTATTATTAAGTATAGGCTGTTTTGTTGTTGACTGAAATGGGTAGTGTTATCATCAGTATTTATTGGTAAATTTTGTATAATTGTCTTCCATGTAGATTGCAGGAGTATGTTTTCAATCAGCAGTAACATATTATTTTGTTTGTCAATGTTTTGGGGTCATGTTTAATAGTGTGTTAAAGTCTGTGTTGACGATGTTGGGTGATTAACTGATGTTATTGAATAATTGATCGGGTTATGTTCTTAATATTCTTGGGTCATTCAGAAAAACTCTGAGTCACCCAACATTATTGTCATTTCAGGGACATGGTCTCCTCCAGATTTTAAAGTTGATAAAAAAAATTCACACCTTTTTTGCAATTTTATCCTCACCAGGCAAACCTTCGCAACAAAGTTACCCACTCGGCCCAGACTAACTTGAGCAACCTGAGAAGAGACAATGTTACCCAGGTTTATTTACCAAAGTAAGAATTTTTTCCTCAAATATTCCAAATTCTTCTATGCATTTGGCTATCTTTCATCTCTAATGTTATCGTAAAAATTCCCCCCCCCCCGGCCATTTCATTCATGTACAATGTGCAGTGGTCACTCCAAAAGGAGGAATTAACCTTACCCGTAAATGACAACAACTTTACCCTGATAAAGGTTACCATGTTATATCTGAAGAATCCAACTCTACCCTGATAAGGGTTACCATGTTATATCTGAAGAATCCAACTCTACCCTGATAAGGGTTACCATGTTATATCTGAAGAATCCAGAAAAAGTGGCCGAGAAGGGTGTCCAAGTTGTGGGGTGCTCTCTCCCTCTTGGGGAAAAATAAATTGGTTTGAATGGGGGTGGCTAAAATCCAACTGAAGGATATTGCAATCGACCGAGTAGGATCGGAACGGTTGACGGGCTGTTACAATGTTACTTCTGACAATCTGCCTTTCAGTGTAATATTTCTATGTATCCATGCATACAGCATGCTAATTATTGACTTGTAACTCCCAACACATGATTCTTTGACATTTTTTTCAGGGAGGTTGGCAGTCAGACCAAACAAGATGGAGCCAGTAATGTTCCCAAACCGCAGGTTTTCTTAGCTGGATTGAGAGGAGGAAACACCAAGACAACTGTGATGACCAAAATGGACCTGACATTAGACGTTGACCAAACTTAATACTCTAGAAGGTGCTGGGAAACACACATCAAAGTTTAACCAAAAAAATCACCTTGAATGTAGAAATAATAAAGAGTTGTTGATTCTTTACAACAGTTTGAAAAATGTAATGGATATTTTCTGTGTATATGTAGATATATTTCTCCATCTGCTGTGTGTATTCTTTTTATGCCATAGACGTCTCTTTGAATCTTTTTGGGCCTCAAATTCTCAATATCTAGTGCTTTCATCTAGGAACTAATTAACTTTAAATTTGCAAGGTTTGGTTTGGAATAATAATATTAATTACATTTTTGAGATGTCAATTTCCAGAGACAAAAGTGTTCTTTTCCTGACAATCCCTTCCATATGAATGTTCTTTTTCATCCAATCCTTTGATAGCATTCTCAGACTGATATCCAAGTTAAACTTTGGTGTTGAATTCTATCACAATGCAGTTATACCACCACACCAGACTGCTAAAGGAAAGCTGCGATTCAATCTGATACTGGAGTCCACCAAAATCACATCTGGACTGATTGAATTAGGAATAGATTTGAAAGGTGCAATGAAAGGAAACACACAAAATGCTGAATAGTTAAAAATGGAAATTGTGAGGAAGACAACTTTGTTGTTACTTGATCTCTTAGTTAGATTCAGTGTAACCCAAATATGTGTGAACATTACATTGTATGGAGACCCACTTTAAGTAATTTAATATATTACTTGCAGTTACATGGCTTACTGAATGTCATACCCATTTAATTTGCATATTTCACTCACAAGAATTTAATTTGATATATCACTCACCAGAATTTAATTTGGTATTTCACTCACCAGAATTTCATCAATAAATGAAGTAAGCAGAAAAGAACTATTTTCAGATATGGTGTAATGTTTTATTTGCATGTTGGGAGACAGGTTGACAAATTACAATCATTTTATTTGCTCATAGTATACAAAGTAATTATCAGATCTGATTTAATGGACAATTTATAACAATAGGAAACCCTCAAGATTCTCAGTGAACTTGTGAGTTACAAGGTAACTAGAATAAAACAATGTAAGAAACAGAGTTTCCAGTCGTTGCTCCAAATTAATTTCTGTTCTTTGCATAATAGCAAAATTGTGTCCAAGGAATAATAATTCAACACAAAACATTACCTAACAATACATTAGGCGTCTTCAAGAGTTGAAACAAACTTCACTACTCCACTACAAAATACAGACCTTTGGTGTTTAATTGGAAAGTCATGACAAGTTACATGTCTCAATATCCTAATCATTGACCAATCCAATAGTTACAATTCCATGATCAACAACTTTAAAAAACCCCAAAAGATTATAAAATAACCTGTTGAAAAAGACTAGGAAACTGATAATTTCACTTGTAGTGATTTTCCTGCATATGGAAATGACCAAGTTATAGCTTTGGATTTTATCAACTTGTGATATAATTGTATAGCACTTGAGGATGGAGGGGTTCTCCATACAGGAAATATGTTTCTATGTATGATACATATATGTGGGTGTCCAAACAACTTTTCTGGTCCTTCAACGTGGGTAGATCACTCACCCTACCATTAAAAGTAGTCAACCATTAAAAGCAGTCATTAGATGCTGTCATTAAAAGCAGTCAAATCCAGCCATCATGATTAATCAATATCATAAAGATACATTTGCTGAACAATTCCCACAAATAGCTAACAAAAGTATGGTTTCATTTGAGAGATTTCCTTTCTTCCTTCATATTATTTACCAAAAATGGCATTACAGAGTAACTAGAGTATATCATTTTCTTTATTCATTACTTTGATCATTTCCTTGAGTAAAGTGGCTTTTGAAAAGGACATTGCTGAAATGAGAGTTTTAACACTACCATACACTGGCAATTAGGTCAGAAACAATCATACTACTTAAATTAACACCATAAAAATATGAAACAAAAAAAAACCAACGGGGAAAACTAAGGAATTTCACATCATCATTGCAGTGTGACATCACAAACTGACAACAACTAGTATCTCTTACTAGTATCTCTCTTAGAAAACATTTGAAATACACACCTACACCTGTAATTCATAATTGAAACCAAAGTTGTGAAAATGAACAGCAAGAAATTAAACTTCTAGAAGACTTGATATTCACTAGTCATTGCATTCTTCAGTTTTCAAGTATTCATGGCCATATTCAATCCATCATATGGGCCTCGGATATCCCATCTGCAATGTCAGGGCCCAGGTCAGACCTTACTGAGCCTTTAGTCATTAGCCAGAGGAAACTCAGGCGCATGATGTTCATCTTTCTCCAGTGTGGTGCAAGTTGCCTACTCTTGGCAGCTTAGATGGAATGGCAATCTGTTGTCATGAGTAAACAGCTTGTCTTCATTTTGACATCCCTTCAGCTCTTTTTTACTTTAGTTTCTTCCTGAACTGGTTTGGGTTTTGCAGACCTAGCAAACACCTGTGGATGAGGTGGAAAACAAAAATAGTTATACAAACACAGAAGCTAATACATAGGTCTGTCACACAAACAGCATGTAATATGAAAAGAACTAGTACCTTTCACCATCACATGCATGACAATTATTATTACACACAAATGTCACTGTGTAATGTCCTCTGAAAGTATTTAAGGCCAAACTACTTTGTTAAGTCTTTTTAAGACTTTATAGGAGACTTCCTTTCCCATTGTATACAATTGGCGATAAAACAAATAATTAAATTTAAAAACACACACACACAAATAACCATATGTACTAAGCAGATCTTATTAAATTAAATTCTATAAAGAAACCTGGCAAAAGCAATTTGCTGGTTAAATCAGCTGATAATTTACAGGTGCTGTTGAGTAAGGGTGTCTTATCCTTCACTTTGTAATCGACTAGTGTCACATAATGTTATAACTATTTGAAGATGAATATATCCCAGTGACTTCTGTGGGAAGCCGGACTCAATTTCATGTTCTTAGTTCCCAGCATAGATTTGTTTGAAGCCTCCAAATGCAAATACCACCAACTTGGCGATAAAAAATGGTCTTCAAACACATGACTCGTTATCGACTAGCTACTCATTATCTTTCAATCATGTTTTATTTAAATTACAGATATTTTGTTTCGTCATATTTAATATTAGCCTGATGTCTTACCACAACTAAAGGCTTGCCATGTAGTAGGTAGCCGTTTGTTTCTTTCACTGCTTTCTTGGCTGAGTAGTCGCTGGGAAGTCCTACGAAAGCTTGGCCCTTCATACGACCCTGCTTCATTAGCTGTATAGAGAACCTTTCAGAGGAGGAGGAGGAGAGAAATACAAAACACTGATGATGTAACCGTAGGCTAAGGCATTCATACACGTATAGATATAAGAAGATGGTTGGGTTAATTTATTGGATTTAGTTATGATTTCGGATATTATCATCTTTTATCAAGTCTTAAGCTTAAGCTGCTTTATGAACCAAGAACACATATAGAGAACTAAGGGGATAGAGAACTAAGATGAATAGAATAACTTCACATATGGACTATTTCATGTGTTAAAATCAATTAAAATACTATTAGTGTAGACTGTTTCAGCAACCTCATATCTAAAGCTGACGTCCAATCTATGTATCTACCGTAGACATATTTAACACTTACATATCTTTATCTAAAGCTGACGTCCAATCTGCGTATCTACCGTAGACATATTTAACACTTACATATCTTTATCTAAAGCTGACAACCAATCTATGTATCCCTTAGTCATATTTAACACTTACATATCTTTATCTAAAGCTGATGTCCAATCTACATATCTACCGTAGACAAATTTAACACTTACATATCTTTATCTAAAGCTGATGTCCAATCTACGTATCTACCGTAGACATATTTAACACTTACATATCTTTATCTAAAGCTGATGTCCAATCTACATATCTACCGTAGACAAATTTCAGGTCTTTCTCCTCTACTTGTTTGGATAAATTCTTGATGTAAAGTCTCGTGTTGGGTTCACCGGGGTTGTATCGCTTGAAAACTGACATGTTTTTCATATCTGGAAAGAGAAGAAAACATGAGAAAAATTTGATGGGAGACACTTAGTCATTTCTACTGTCAACTATTTCACAAAGAGCTGAGGTATTTCAGAGAGCTGTGTATATATCTCCAATACTTAAATTGATGTAAAAATAAGTACGTATCAGCCTCATGGAGCAGCATAAGAAGCAAAATATACTCGAACAAGGTTACAGCTGGCTCAGCAGGGTCCTTACTTTGTGATAGAAAACTGTTGAAAAAACTGAAAAACCAATTGATAATAAATAGTCCCAATAAGTTGGGGGGGGGGGGTGTTACTTTTAGTCACTGCAGATCCATGTTTATGGGCTGTGAGTCGAATGGCCCATGCAATACCACTTAACCAATGACCAACGAGAGGTTTCCACATTTCATTTATTCTTACCATCCTTGGATAATCTATTCTTCAGCTGCTCTCTGGTGATGTAATCGGTTGACTCATTCTCCTCCTCCTCCTCACTGCCTTCGTCATCTTTCTTGGCTGTAGGAAGAGCCGGGGTGAATGTTCCAAACCCACCAGCGATACCAGGCCCAGCTGCTGATTCCGATGGTTGAGATGGTTCTTCAAAATATTTAATGAAAAATTATATTTAATCTCATTAGAGAATTGCAGTATGCAGTGAGTGGAAATACAATGAACCTAAAAATGAAACAACTGGAATTAAAAAAACAACATTTTGTGTCATTCTTAAAAGTAAAGGTATTTGTTTGTGAGCTTAAGACAGAAAATGGTAGAATTAATTTACAATCAGGAATCGCTTACCAGAAACCACACTATATGATATTAATTCTTTTTTTTTAAAGTAAAAAATAATAAATGCTCATGAACAATTGTGATGACTCAGGTGAGCCTCTGATCTCCCTTTATTTATCTATTACTTGTATATCTAGATTCTCCTTTCCCAAGATTTCAACACAAAAGAGTTGTACTTACCATTTTCACTGTCCGTATGTTTGCTTAGAGCTGCAGCAATCCCCTCAGATAATTTAATCTCTGGTCTTTTCAGAGGTACTGCTGGTTCCTCAAAGACTTCAGATGGATTGATCGCTTGAGAGGTAGCCTCTGGTTTAGACACAGGTTTGGCGGTAGCTAGTAACTGCTCAATCCTTGATCGTTTCGGCTTCTTGACTCTTTGTTTGGAGGGGCGCTTCATGGGTAAGACATCCTTTGGTCTAGAAGAGAAAAGAGGGACAAGTTTAAAATAAAATCATGATGCTAGGGGAAAAAAAACATTGGAAATAACTGACCATGTTGATGCAAAAACGATTTCTGTGGGTTTCACTTACTGCCACACTTTCAGTATGATATTTAATACCATTATTAATCACAAGTGGTGCATTTATTTTTTTAAGTGAATTGCACTACCATTGCTCAGCAAAGCCTGACAATGTTTCAAAGTGTGCACCTATCACCAAATTGATCCAACCTGTATATTTAAACTATATGAAAAAGGTTCCCTACCTCTTCTCCACGCCATCTTCATCACTCTCTAGTTCAGATTCTTCCTCGCTGGATATCTCCATCTCATCCGGCTCTGGTGGTCTTGGCTCATCCTCTTGAGGCTGGATTGAGACGAAAGAGGATTTGTTTCAATTTCATTTCAGTTTATTTGGGAGCAAATGTCAAACAATTTGTAAACAGGAAAATGAATGTCATTGTTAAGACATAAACAATCTACACAAGGGTGCATTATAGGTAAATATTTATTGGTATTTGCAATGAGCCACTGAAAACTTTGCAATGAATGCACTCCTTTCAAAAAAATCGCCAAATAAATTAGAAAAATTTCTACCAAAGCTATTATTTTTCAACGCAGCATTGCAGACTTTCCCAGTTATAAAATTACACCATTGTTGCATTGGGAATTCCCCCCCCCCCCGGGCATTCCTATTTCATGTCCAGAAAATAAAGCTGAATAAGGTGCAACAGATTTTTTTAAACACATGGAGAACTTTCTGCAAAGGAAGAAAAAGCTCAAATGACTTTGCAGACCACACAAAGAAATTCAGTACAAGTTATGAAACTTAATTGAATAGCTATGCTGTGTAATTAATATAACATAATATAACACAACACAACATAACATAATTAACAATACATAATAAACATGACTAAAAGTGCATAGCAAACAATACACAACATAACATAACTAACAATTCACAACATAATGTAACGTATGTAACGTAACATAACTAGCAATACATAACTAACACTACATAATGTAACATTACATAACTACAATACATAATACAAAATAACATAGCATAACATTGAGAAACACATTAAATGATAGCTATTTACCAGAGGAGGAGAGCAGAACATTGAGAAACACATTAAATGATAGCTATTTACCAGAGGAGGAGAGCAGAACATTAAGAAACACATTAAATGATAGCTATTTACCAGAGGAGGAGAGCAGAACATTGAGAAACACATTAAATGATAGCTATTTACCAGAGGAGGAGAGCAGAACATTGAGAAACACATTAAATAATAGCTATTTACCAGAGGAGGAGAGCAGAACATTGAGAAACACATTAAATGATAGCTATTTACCAGAGGAGGAGAGCAGAACATTGAGAAACACATTAAATGATAGCTATTTACCAGAGGAGGAGCTGGAAAAGATGAGAGAGAGAATGGAGCTGGAAGATTCATCTTGTTCATTAGATGGAGAACTTGGTTGTAGAAAGGAGGAACAGCTGCTAATGTGTTGGCAATGTTTATAATAATCTGCTGGGTTGGTCTAGGATAACTATACTTGAGAGATGGGTTCAGTGGATACTTCAACCTGTGAAAAAACAAAATGGGTGAAATGTCACTGAATACCATCTACACGGATATATAGAACTAAAACAACGGTTCAGATATAAAAATTATGATATAATAATATATACGTATATTGTTTTCAAAGACCAAATTAAATAATAAAACTTTATCTTACGTGGCTGAAAAAAATTTGTACTTAATAATGACCTTAAGTAACCAGTTCTAGATAATGACCCTTTTAACCAAATCTATATCAAACACTTGAGAAATTATATTAGCTTAATATCCTGTACTAAAATTAAATATTGTGTGTGACAGAACTTTTCTTAAGGATCTAGGAGGCACAAAACTATCCCTTTTTAGACAATATTTTTTTATCAACCATGCTTATCTCCCCTTCTGCCCTTGTCCCCGTCTCTCCCCCAAGAAACAGTTACTAACACTATTAAACACAAGAAGTAATTGCAGAAGCGATGCATCAGTTTTTTTGCAGCACATTTCTTGCAATTGTCACATTTTTGCAGTGCTTGCCAATAACTAATTCCATAAATGTTTGTTAATTAGTTTGATACGTCTAAAATGTATTTGCAGAAAACAAGTAAAGAACCTCAAATGAAATGTTCAGAATACTTGAAAGCAAAATATTCTTCAGGTAACATTGTGACTTCTGTTCAAATTTCTCAAACTTACCCTAACTTATCTGACAATAAAGACAGATTAATTGGTCCCTCCAAAAATGCCTTCTCTTCCTGCATTTTCTTTGATGATAAATCTCTTGTCTCCTTTTGATTTTCCAGACTTTTTGTTTTGTCCACTCTACATTATGACAGAAATGAAATCAAAACAAGAAAGTAAGAGAGGATATGAAATAGTTCAGTACTGTTTTGTCTTTCCCATTGAGAAGAAAGAGCCATATTGACAAATATAATAAAATTACCACTAAAATGTGTTCAAAGAAATGATAAATTAGTGAAATACAAGTGGTAATCCAGAACTCAAATTGTCTGTGCACCAGTTGGACCTCATAGTAAAATAAGGGCTGTCTTTTCTGATAATTTTACAAACTAAGAGCTAAGAATACTTTGTCGTTGCATAAATCTTTCACTTGGCACTTTCAATGAGGAGACAGATTGCAGAAGAAAAGAGGCTGCAATATTTTGCCATCATCAGCGACAGATGCTAATTCCAGTGGTAGCAGAGGAAACAGCTTCTGAAATAATGGACCAACTTGTTTGTTTTTATTCATAGTAATACGTCAGATCTGATCTTGGTGCAATCAACACTGGATAGTTCTCCATCGCATAAAAGGATGAAGATAAAAGCAAACCATCTATTTAAATGTATACAAAGCGGCTCCAATCAATTTGGGATGATGTATAAATAAATCAAATCTGAACTAAAAACCAACTAGAGATTGTGTGGAGATATCCATCTATATATCACCTTGCAATTGTATCATTATCAGTTTTCTGCCTGTGACTATCGTTTCTTCTAGCATACTCCACCGTCAGTGTTCTTCCGTGTATCGTCATCTGGTGGAGCTTTTGAAGAGCCTGGATAAGACAAGTCCAAGCAGTATAGAAGAGTTGAGTGGATAACAATAGAGTTTACATGGAAACTTTAATATCTTTACATAACACCATGTCCAAAATTAAATGTACCACTAAGCCTACATAGATGGCTCAACACCAGAGTCTGATTCCTTACCCTGTCCTCTGTTTTAGATGATTCCGAACAGATATAATCACAAAAGTTACATAAAAAGTTTAATTCTCACTTAATTAAATCTCCATAATTTAAGTACTTACATTTGATGCAGAGAAATGGTCTGGGAAATAGGCAAAAGCACAATATTTCTGGGGAAAAGATATCCATAAAGAAGAAATGAATGTAACGCCTTTATGTTGTAGTCACTCCGGACAATTCTGTGTTGACATGTACAGTTTTCCCATATTGCATATTTTCATTGGTCACAAGTATGCTTTAGGCTAATTATTAACTGATCAGAATTAACATTCAAATCCAATTATTCATACCACAGAAACATTTCCGGATCACACTGAGTCTTTGCAATGTTTTATTATTGATATGGAAAACTTATCCACCTAACAAAGACCCCAAAGTGTAGCCTATCATAGGCCTACTTGCCTAAGTACTATACTAGCCTACAAACTTTCTGATCACATCGTTGGTGCGCTCTTTGAAAGTCTGGAAATTTCTCTGGATGTCATTTAGTGATGACATTTTATCACAATGTTTCACTATGGAATTTGAGGAATTCACTATCCAACGATCTTGAGATAAATGAGTTGTACTATTTTTTATGCCTAATAGTAAGTTGTACTAAGTTGTCCCCAAGTGTTACTGTCCTTGCAATGATTACATCGTTAGTGTGCTCTTTTCAAATTTTTCTGGATGTCATTTAGTGATGACATTTTATCACAATTTTTCACTATGGGATTTGAAGAATTCACCATCCAACGATAATGAGATAACTGAGTTACAAGTACTATTGTGTATGCCTAATAGTAAGTTGTACTAAGTTGTCCCAGGTGTTAGTGGCCTCACAATGATCGTTAGGTTAGTGCGCTCTTAATTTGCAAATCTTGTCATGAAGTCAGTAAGTGATTGCATTTATCACGATGTTTCACTAGGGCCTATGTGATTTAAAGATGCCACTATCCAACGGTTATTAGATAAATGATACGTACTATTTTGTATGCCTAATAGTAAGTTGTACTAAGTTTTTGCTAGGCCTACAATTGAGTACGAGACTATGCTAACATTTATTTAATGGTACTTAATCATATTTGTTAAAATGTTAGTCTACAGCCTGGCTAGGCTACAGTAAAGACGGTTAGGCTACTGGGAATCAAAGTAGTACGCTACCATCTTTCCTCTGTTGGACATAACTGATGCATTAGTAGCTCCATAGTACTTGCAAAAGTCGATTCGTTCCTCTCGACTTAACTTTTCTGATAAATGTCGAATGAGAAGAGTCTTCGGATCCCTTTCGTCGCTCGCCATGACCGTACGGCCTGCCACGATTGGGTAGCTCGGGAGTTGCAGGTTTAGAATATTTATTTGCTAGAGAATACTTATTTGCCAGATACAGAGAAGACAATAAAGTTAGGTCCCGAAATGAAATGAGTATGTACTTTAAGAAACAAACTAAGGGGTTTTGTCCTTTAGAAACTATCTTTATTCATATTAAAAATGTTCTTTACATTAAGATAAAAATTAATGTCTATATATTTTGTTACTATTTATTAATAATACACAGTCCTTGTTATTTTTGACATAGAGAAAGCACGAAAAAGATGGCCGCGTCCATGTGCAGAAAGTTGCTACCGTCATGTACTATTTTGTTTTGTTAACATTCTTCCTTTATATTAAAATGATATATAATATGAATTAGCTACTGAATTAACTGTCAGTATTCTTTTTGCGGGCAATCCAAATGTCGTTATGTAGATAACTCTATTTGTCTTTGCAAATGCGATCGAGATCTAGCTAGCGGTTCTGGCTACTGTAGACTGCATAGGCCTATACATACATATAGGCCTAGAGTACTAGTTTCGCGAACTTGTCATCGCCGTCTGGGCGAAATGTGAAGAAATGTACATATTCTTGAGAAATGTTTGATTATTAGACGATGCAAACTAAGCTGATAATTGCTCACCAAGATCAAGAACAGGTTGCAAAAAATACGATTAAACCAAGAAAATTCATATAATCACTTGTGATAACTTGCATTGGCATAGGCTAGTTCTAAATAAGTTAAGGATAGGATTAACTGTAAAGCTATTACACTTTACTTTCAACTTCCAACAATCTTCTATTTTCAAGAAAAGAGTATAATTAAGTAAGCTAACACAAGTTCATTAAGAAAGTTAGCCTAGCCTAAGAATTTGTGTGGATACCATTCATGTAGTGTTTGTGGAATGTTGTTTTTATTCTGTCATTTCTGTTAACCAGGCTAAATACATGACAGAAAGATATTAAGTTCACCTCTGAGATCTTTTTATTATACATTAAAGGTGCTGAAACCTCTGTTCTGTGCCTTAAATTAATTGTGTAGTCTAGAAGTTGAACAAAGCATTTGACATTTACTAAACCACTGAAAATGTTCTTTGTGCCTCATTGCTTTCAGAGATTTCACTTAACCAGTGGCTTTTCTTATAGAACTTATAGGTTACCATACTTTGGCCTAAATACTACTGAAAGTAACAACAGCATTAGAACAAAGCTTGAAACTGTAAGCTAATGTGTAATGTATAATAGACTGTCATCTTATTCTGGAAAAATTTCTAACTTTTGTGGAAATATTAGTGAACTGCATGGAATAATTTATCCAGTATTGCATTGCAAAATGCTATTCTAAATGGGTAACTTACTATACATACAAGTGTATAGCATATTTTGTACACAGGAACCATAGTATTTTACAAGAGACAACAGTCAGAGCCTTCACATCTTCTACACAACAATGAACACTAAATGTTTCCATACACTGATACAGTAACTTGAATCTACTCATTTCAGGTGCCACAAAACTCTTCAGTTCGATATGGACCAGGCCACTGACAGAAAATGCACGGATTTTGCAAAAGGAGGTTTGCAGTAGAGCATTCTCAAGCGTTCCACAGTCACATCTCCCTGGCAATGGTGTTCTTAGTAGATTATTTCCAGCTACTGTGTGTTATAAAGCAGCCTCAGCTAACAACAGGTACTGTATTATGCAGAAGATAACATTGTAAGCTATATAGCATACTTACCATGCAGGCTTCCGGACTTATTACATTTTTATGTGCTTTTGTTTTGTTTTGTGTATCTATTTGCTGGAATGTGATACACGTTTAGATTTTTCACTAGGCATCCTGTTTTCATGAAATCTCTAATCTTGGAATTATATTTCTCATAAATAATTTACTGATGATTTGAAGTTTTGTCCAAAACTTAGTTGTAATTGGTCAGGCCACACTTGTAGCTTTCCCACCACTCATAGTTTGCTAAATGTAGACTAAATTATCAATTCAAAATTTAATGCCGCTTTGATAAATTTGTCACACAGCTACTTTTGTTAGTTAATATTAATAACACATAAGTCCAAACTAAATCTGATGCAAAGAAATTTATAGTTTATTAGTTAAAACAACCTTCAGATTCAACTAAAAATTACTTTACCCATTGGATGGTGTATAACTTCATGAAGAACAAACTGAAAAACAATTTTGCTGATCTGTGCTTGTATTGGCAACCCAGTTATTTCAATGTAACACAGATTAATTTGAAATGAAAAGCAAGGGAGGGAAGAAGATGGAAGAGCTTGGTAAAGGAGCTTACATCACAAAAGAATTACTTCTGCTCTTACTTGTTAACATTTTTCACTTGAAGACTACTGTTTTATTTTCTTATGTACTGTGTGTTGTAACAATGAAAACAAGATGGCTTAACATGTTTTGTTTTTTACTATGACTAGTGGTCTCCGACTAATGAAAGGTCCTCTTGTCCAGTCTGTAAGGACAGTAATCCGGTTTGACATAACCAGTGGTCAAAAGCAGACAGTTGAAGATGTACCAGCTAGGTTTTACAGACTTGCAAAGTAAGTTGGGACTTTCCTCTACAGCTATTTCTTGCATTTTAGTACATTAGGTTAGGCAACTGCAAAGTCATGGTGATTTTTTTAATTGAAAACAGTTTATTTAAATATCCTGAAAATGTGATATTTAAGGTTTTTGGGAATGAAAATGGTCTGATGAAATTTTTAGTAATGTTGAAAGTTATTTGATATGACCATTTCTAGCATTATTTAAACTGTGAAGTCAACTTTTGTATATAAAAGAAGACATAATCCCACCATCATAATTTGGTAGAATTTTTAGGCTTGAAATTTGGTAGTACAAGGAAGAAAAATTTGAGTGGTGATATCGTTTCTATAGCTATTGCAGTTTCGATAAATTCACTTTAAAGTCTGAATTGATGACTTCTCTCCCTAGTGTAGGCCTTAATTATTTGTTGTAAAAGTTTATCACACAACCAATATATGTGCTTAGAAGTCCCTACTGTATGAGCAAAAAATTTGTGACAAAATTTGTAATGCATTCCAAACATGTTATTTGAGGTGGTAAAATTTTTATTTTTTTAGATTGAATTTTTGTGTGGCATCTGAGGAAATGACCAAACAGTCTGTGTGCTAGACTAAGTAGTCCAGTCACTTTCATTGTTGAGCATCAGATGTTAGAAATTGGTATAGAAATACAACCTGGATTGTTAGTAGTGTTTTTATTCTTCTACAACAGATCAAACCTAATATTGTGCCTCGGGTGAGATTATTGCTCTTAAATTGATTTTCCCAAATTGTTCCGCTACAAACTATAAATAAAAATGCATTGTCTCTCTTCTCTCATTGCAGTGGACTTTGGCTCCGGGCAATAGCTGGTAGGCAACGTAAAATGTGGAAAAAACATCGGAAACGTCGCCGTCGTAACAAACAGTTCATATTCTGCAATAAAACCCAGAGTAAAACGTTAGACAGGATGGTGACGATGGAATATAAAACTAGGAAGTATTACCCTGACGACCCCCTCCAGCAGTTTCAAGAAAGGAATTACTGCGGGTTGAAGCAGTATCCAGGTCTTGCCTATTTGAAACAGCATCAACAGAAGTCCCGGGAACCATCATCCTCTGACCCACTAGCTCAACAAATACATGATTCATTCGGAGTGAATAGGTACAACCCATGAATAGATACACATGACAATGCCAAGGAATTGTTACAGTGAGGGAGAGACCAGTTACCTGGAGGTGATCGCTAATATTACTAAGATTCCAAAGAGCTGTAACTCTTACACGTAGGGAGATGATACAATAGATACACATGACAATGCCAAGGAATGGTTACAGTGAGGGAGAGACCAGTTACCTGGAGGTGATCTCTAAATTGCTAATATTATAACGATTCCAAAGAGCTGTAACTGTAACTCTTACTGTAACTCTTACACAGCAGGAAGATGATACATGGTTGTTTAATCATTTTGGTTCATGCTTGGATGCAGAAATTTAAAAGTTGTTCTAATCATTCAATACACGTTGACACATAATGAGTATGCTTGTTAAAGCTCTCCCTATGACCTTTGTACTCAGATCTGCCTGGAACTTGCTTATAAGTAACAGATTGTTTTTGGGGAGAATCTTAACTCTATAGTATTTATGTATTGACTTGGTCGGCTAAACTTGACTAAAGTTTCATATGTGTTGCCATGGCAATATCTATCATTAAAGGGAAGGCAAGCATGAATCATTGATGGTTTCACTCTGTAAAAGTATTCTTGGTAGGGAATGTAAAAAGTCAATTGCCAAGTGCTCACCCATGAACATTCTGTTGTTACTGGTAATGTTCAAGTAATTGGAGGCTGTTTGAATTTACAGAATGAAGAAATTGATGTCTGGCTTTACCTTGATAGTAAGAATTGATGAGTGTAGGAAACCACTGCATCATTTATGATTAAAACAGGATGTATGAAAACACTATTTGAGATTTTCATCTTTTCTTGTGGCTTATGTTTCTGTTTAAGAAAAAAAAAAATCTTTGGAATCACCGGTAGGTAATTGTAGCATAAATATTGTTCTTGGCTTTGATTTGTACAACTGTAGACATAGAGGTGCAAATAAAGTATTGTAAATCAGGCGTTACCAGGAAGTGATGGTTCTCTTTTCTGTGGTTCATATCAAGATTATGAATCTGCTTTCTTGTGCTTCACTCGTAAGGTAACTAAATGAATAATCAGTCATAAGTTGCTGCGGTACAAACTTTCTATAAAATACCAGCCAGTACAGACTCTGTGAAGACTTCTCGAGGTATTCACTGTTTTTTTGAAGATAGAACGGAAGAAAGAACGCCCCCCCCACGCCATTTTTTAGTTCTGTTTCTAAATTGAGTGGAGGAGGTCAGGTTGAGTTGTTCCTATTGGCAGCTGGAAAATGAGGAACAAATAACCTACCACTAGAATTGTAATCCCAGTCCTAAGTATCATCAAAATGTGCATGTGTAGTGTGTTTCCAAATGATCTAATTTTGCCAACCAAATTCACTTTCACCAAACTGGTGGGAAAAGAGGGGAGGGTGGAGGGAGAAGAATTTTGATGTTGGGATGTTAATGGTTTAAGTGATATCCTAAAATCCTAGAAGTGATCTTCAGTATTTAATGAAATACAGATTGAGATAAATGAAAAGAAACTTAAAGAAACCAGATACAAATATATATCCAATTTTTTCCCCCAGCAAAGTAAAAAAATACAAACGATTCTTTGTCTTACAAAGAACCTGTCAGCACTTTTGTGCCTCAAATAAAAATAATTGTCAACAGTCAAGACAAAAATAACATTTCTTAGGTGTTTTAGGAAGCACATATATCTCTAAAAATGCCCTAAATCTGATAAAAAAAATGATGGTCAGAAGAAAACAAATTAAAGATCAGTATTACTTCTATACATATGTATATATTGTATATATTACTTCTATACATATGTATATATTCTATATATGCTACTTGCACCATAAAAGAATTACTTGCCCTCCCATGCACCCTCCCCAATCTCTTCTGGTGAAGCCTGACTGACATGCCTGTTTGACTACTTCACAGCTCATTTACAGTGAACATATGACTGTCATATTTCTCAAGAGATCATTGTGAATCATTTGAATGGATGCTTTTATCAAGTAGAATCACGAAGAGATGCTCAGTATTATAGCATTCCATAAGAAATCTATTATTCTGTAATAATTGTAATAGCAGTAATTATGTCACAAAAGTCATGATGGACAGAGTTTTATACAAACAAATATTAAGTTACGTCCAATATCACATCTCATGATCAAAGAAGATTATTCAACTATTGAAACACAATGAGTTATGCTTTTTCATCCGTTTCTTTGGGAACCACATGAGCTTGTTCCTGAGTGGCCGTGTCAAAGTTGTCCTTGATATCATCATCTTCTTCATTCTCTGCTGTCAAGACATCTCTGGCTGTAGTTCCATCCTTCTTTATGTCTTCAGTCATCTCCTCATCTAGATTCTTTTTCCACCTTTTCTCATCGATACCTCCTTCCTCGTCATAATCATCTACCTCGGTGCCCTTCTCCTCCTCTTCTGGCCGGACATATTTTTCGTACTCGTCGTACGAGCATGTTCCCTCGTAGACTTCGATCAATTTTTCTAACTTTTCCGCCGGAGTCAACCTTGAGTTATTTGATCTTGTACATCCTGGGCTTCCCTCTCTCGATCTGCTGCCACTCTTGACCCTGGCAATTTCCATTTCATCGGTGGGTTCCTCGATAGTTCCCAAACTACTGATGATGCTGCTCCTACGAGATCTGGCTTCAAGGTTTCCCATCCGAGAATCCTCTTCGCCAGTCGGAGTCTGTGGTAGTGACGAATCAAAGCTCTCTGCAATACTGATGTCGTCAGCATCTTCTGAGGTGATCTGTACGATTGGTGTTCTAGTTCGTTGACTGTGTTTTGTTGAGGGTCTTGTCTGTGCTTCCACAGGGGTACGTGTCCTGTGTTTTCTCTGAAAGAAGAAAGGCAGGAATTCGAAAAAAATTTCCTTGGTAGAATAACAACAAAAACAGGAAGCAAAATATGCAAATTTGTTTTCCCTCCCACATCTATTCTTTGCAGTACTTTTCATTGTTCCCTTCTGCTAACAGACAAAAGACCAGCTCTTACGATCAAGGCATAACACTGACTTCAGATTGGAAACAAGATATCTAACCCTGATTGTAACCTTAAAACATAGACAATACCTCAAACTCTGACAGATGTGGACTACTGTTGAACATATCTCTGTGGTTCTCTTGTTTAGCCTCCCATTCTTCATTCTTGGTTATTTTAGCTGCAATGTTGAAGCGAGTGCAGAGCCTACGAACTTCATCCTTAATTTGCTGTACCATTTCCATGTCACCGGAAGAACTGACACCCTGAGCTTCAAGGGCTATAGCAAGTTGTCTGTAAATTGATTTTCAATAAAAGTGAGAAAAAAATCAGAGCTTACTATATATACTTCTACTAGATTTCTTTCAAAGCAGTCGGTAAATATTTACATGACATGGCCTATTATTTACAAATTACAAATTTATTTTTGCCAGTAGCTACTATGGGTATTGAACAGTTGCTTCAATCTAATTTGGTGAGAATATTTTGTTCACAGCAAGCAGTGAGATATATTTCAAAATTGGATCATGTGGGAGACCTGTGCAGATTTGTTTATGATATACACAAAAGACTACCAGCCTTTTTTGATATGTAAAGATATAGATAGACAACATGAGTAGTGCATTAATCAGAGAACATCAGAAATACATGATGATCAACAACAAGATGAAAAATTCATTTTTAGAATACTTCTCTTCATAGGTGTGAGGGTAACACCCTCTGGAGCTCTCAAATATCAAGATGCTAATAGGTGTGAGGGTAACACCCTCTGGAGCTCTCAAATATCAAGATGCTAATAGGTGTGAGGGTAACACCCTCTGGAGCTCTCAAATATCAAGATGCTTATAGGTGCGTGGGTAACACCCTCTGGAGCTCTAGCAGGTGTGAGGGTAACACCCTCTGGAGCTCTCAAATATCAAGATGCTTATAGGTGCGTGGGTAACACCCTCTGGAGCTCTCAAATATCAAGATGCTAATAGGTGCGAGGGTAACACCCTCTGGAGCCCTCAAACATCAAGATGCTAATAGTAAGAGGGTAACACCCTCTGGAGCTCTCAAATATCAAGATGCTAATAGGTGTGAGGGTAACACCCTCTGGAGCCCTCAGGCACCTTTCACTTGTCCTCTTCTCTTAATTAAGTTTGCAGGTACAACCAAAAATGTTGGTATGTCTTGCATGGAAGGATTCACACCAGGCTTGCCTCAATTGCCTATTAATATAGTTGGCGAATTAAGGAAAAAATTGGCGAAAAAATACTGATCCCTCACATTACAAATATTGAAGTGAGTAGAATACACAATTAACTATCTCAGTGAAGGAAAAAAACGTAAAATGTTTCCTGAAATTTCATTATTGAATGACCATAATATGATTTACTAGCATATTTTGGAGGCAACTAGTTATGACTTTCAAACATGAAAGATATCTCTCTTACTTTCTGACCACTGGATCCAGTTCAACCAGGAGTTTGTCCTGAAGGATTGTCGAGATCTCCTTTCCTTTGATACCGAGTCTGACCAGAGCACCGCATGCCTCTGCCCGTACCCCTGGCTGTGCCTCAAACCTTAAGGCCCACACAACAGCTTCAGTAATTCTGTTGTTAACTTCTCCGATCACACCGAGAGCTACAATTAAAAAGGTTTGTAAATGTAGCAGCCAATTTGAAAACAGAATGAGATGAAAGGAAAAGACAGCCACTGATACTGTAAGTACCAAGTTGTTAGAATGATATACATTATCAGCCAACTGATGAAATAAACCCACTGTAAAAACAAATATTATTCATCATTGCTTTGCTTTCACAGAAAAAGGGTAAAATTGCTCATCAAATACGATAACTGACTTGCATCAAGTCTGTTTCACTACAATTGCCAGCACCACTGCAATGAAATCCTTCTTATATATAAAAATTGAGAGATGGTATTTTATATCTCATGGAAACAATAATATCTTTCCTGTATTTGTGGCATCAACAGAATTTCAAATATGGCAGTGCATACACCAAACATTTCAAACAGATAACTGCAGTTTACTGGAAAATGCAACGCAATTAACATCATAATGTATCAATAAATATTCCAATATTCTACTTTGTATAGGACGAAAGAGATGAAATATATAATTCAGCCTAAATCTGTTTAGATAAACATTTTGTTTCTATTACAGCTGTAGATCAACTGATCATATCTATTACCTTTCACTGCATGAGCAGCTAAAGACCAACTAATAATATATTACCTTTCACTGCATGAGCAGCTAAAGACCAACTAATAATATCTATTACCTTTCACTGCATGAGCAGCTAAAGACCAACTAATAATATCTATTACCTTTCACTGCATGAGCAGCTATAGATCAACTAATAATATCTATTACCTTTCACTGCATGAGCAGCTAAAGACCAACTAATAATATCTAT
>JAIPMN010000614.1:2471-13804 GCA_020650975.1 Apostichopus californicus | reverse complement strand
GCATGAGCAGCTAAAGATCAACTAATAATATCTATTACCTTTCACTGCATGAGCAGCTAAAGACCAACTAATAATATCTATTACCTTTCACTGCATGAGCAGCTAAAGACCAACTAATAATATCTATTACCTTTCACTGCATGAGCAGCTAAAGACCAACTAATCATATCTATTACCTTTCACTGCATGAGCAGCTAAAGACCAACTAATAATATCTATTACCTTTCACTGCATGAGCAGCTAAAGACCAACTAATAATATATTACCATTCACTGCATGAGCAGCTAAAGACCAACTAAAAATATCTATTACCTTTCACTGCATGAGCAGCTAAAGATCAACTAATAATATCTATTAACTTTCACTGCATGAGCAGCTAAAGATCAACTAATAATATCTATTACCTTTCACTGCATGAGCAGCTATAGATCAACTAATAATATCTATTACCTTTCACTGCATGAGCAGCTAAAGACCAACTAATAATATCTATTACCTTTCACTGCATGAGCAGCTAAAGATCAACTAATAATATCTATTACCTTTCACTGCATGAGCAGCTATAGATCAACTAATAATATCTATTACCTTTCACTGCATGAGCAGCTAAAGACCAACTAATAATATCTATTACCTTTCACTGCATGAGCAGCTAAAGATCAACTAATAATATCTATTACCTTTCACTGCATGAGCAGCTAAAGACCAACTAATAATATCTATTACCTTTCACTGCATGAGCAGCTAAAGATCAACTAATAATATCTATTACCTTTCACTGCATGAGCTTTAACTTTCCAGTTATTGTCATATTGTGTCAGGAAAAGAAGTTTGTCGATAACTTTATCCTCTTTCAGTTCCAGTTTAGCAGCAGTGCTGGTGGCAGCTATTCTCACCGAGATGTAGGCATCATCAAAACATCTCAGGTATGCTGGGAGGAGGCGGGCCGTCATGATACCTGATAAATCATGCAAACATAAAACCTTCATTCACACAACAACTTTAAATTAGATTTCTACAAATGCAAATTAAGAAGACTGCCTCTGAAGAACATTCCGACGGGACTGAAATGTCAGGCCATCTTACTTGGCAATGGCCAAGCAGAAATTAGACTACAGTATGTGCACTAGGCAGTGTCACATTAATGATTATGTTTACATTAATAGCATGCTAATATAATATGGTACAGCAGAGGGCGTTCCCTTACATAAGTCAATCCTCCATTTTCTTGAACAGAATTGTCTCCTTTGTAAATACTTTTTCCAATTCAAATTTAAGATCTAGAACTTACCACGACCATAAGACCAAATGGCAGAAACTAACGAGCATCCACTTAGCTTTTCATACTTACCTTTGCATGTTCCTCAACCCCTCCTCCATTGCATTTTTGCATGTACTTGCAGCATGCACCTAAAATACACAACTGTAATTTATTGCATTTTTGCATGTACTTGCAGCATGCACCTAACATACACACGTGTAATTTATTGCATTTTTGCATGTACTTGCAGCATGCACCTAACATACACACGTGTAATTTATTGCATTTTTGCATGTACTTGCAGCATGCACCTAACATACACACCGGTAATTTATTGCATTTTTGCGTGTACTTGCAGCATGCACCTAACATACACACGTGTAATTTATTGCATTTTTGCATGTACTTGCAGCATGCACCTAACATACACACCGGTAATTTATTGCATTTTTGCATGTACTTGCAGCATGCACCTAACATACACACGTGTAATTTATTGCATTTTTGCATGTACTTGCAGCATGCACCTAACATACACACATGTAATTTATTGCATTTTTGCATGTACTTGCAGCATGCACCTAACATACACACCGGTAATTTATTGCATTTTTGCATGTATATACTTGCAGCATGCACCTAACATACACACGTGTAATTTATTGCATTTTTGCATGTACTTGCAGCATGCACCTAACATACACACCTGTAATTTATTTGATTTTTGGTGTTGCGATACTTGAGATCTAGAATGAAGCAGCATTTCTGTAAACTATATTTGGAAGATTAATGTTTGGAGAGTTCAATGACCAATATTATGGTCATCAACAATGATATTTAATGTCTCCCTCTCCCTTCACACATTTTACAGTGTAGCTGGAAGGCAACCTACTGTTCTTATAAAAACATTTTGTACATCACAATAACAAATTATCCCAAAATATCTCCCAAAATAAAAACATCTTACACATAGTATCTGAACATCTACTTTACTTGTAGCTCACCTAAATGGCCAATCTTGTAGAGTGAATCGATTTGATCTCTCTCATTTCCCTCAAGCAGTCTGTCTCGTAGATCATCGTGGACTTCTTTTCCGTGACCGGTCTTCCCCAGGGTCTGGGCTGCTATCATCCTCACCTCCTTGTGCCAGTCATTCCACATCAAATTGGTCAATTTGTGAGTAATATCCTGTACCAAGACAGACAACATCAAATTATTATATATATTACTTCAGAGAGATCCCCATAACTGATCTGTCACTGGAGTAAACTTTTCTGAAGTGCTGTTTATGACTAATAGTTATCTTTGTCTAAGATTCTGAAAGAGAATTTAATGAGTTGAGAATTCTTAAACTATGCTGTAGACAGTTTGCCTTCATATGGCTCTGGGTCTTGATATCCATGATTTGTTCTCTTTAGGCCTCTCAGTACGATATGTTGCATGACAACATAAGATGAACTTACATAGATGCACTGGGTGATTGGCAAATTCAAGGTTCCACTTTTGCTGTTTGCACCAAAACAAACATGTATGCTTTGGAAAACACAAGTAAAAGTGCATAAAAAAGTTAATTTGAATTGAAACTTCCCATCACCATCTTCAGAAATTTCAATAATTAATAATATATTTGTTTTATAGGGTTTTAGTCATGAACTCATGGTGACCCTATGCTACTACCAATAATACCCACAGCACTAAATTCATAGCAACAGCTCGTCAAGATTCCCATAACTAGACAGGACCGATACAACAGCGCCCTGTATTAATTTTGTTCACAGTTGGGGAGCCCATTCAATAGAGATCACAGTACCTTATTGACAACTCCATGAAGTCTCGGTAGAACCTTGCAGGCCACAATTCGCCGTCTCCAACTGGTGCTGTTCAGCTGTTCTGCTACCATTGAGTGTACGATGGAAGAGTTCTGGCTCAGCTTAGAGAGATGTGTCACACATTGCTCATGTTTCACAATGTCCTCACTGCTGAACAATTGGTTGACCAGCTCACCAACCACGTAAGAATCACAGACTCCGGCATGAGCCAAACACTGGGCAGCAGCCCATCGTTCCGGTGGTGTACCGGTTCTGATGATGTCGTTCAGCAGGGCCTTGGCCTATTTAGAATTGTAACACAAAAATAGGATAACTAATCATAAGTAATCCTGTAGAAAGTGTAATGCATTTCACCTTGATTTGAATCTTTAATATTATCATGTGAATTAATCTGAACTGATGTATAAATATATTTAAATTTATACCTTTCTCTTGTCTGCATACAGTTGGCTTTAAGAATACAATTTTTTTAATCTATCAACCTTCTTAACTCCTCACATCTTTTCAAATTTTCAACCTTCTTGACATTGGTATTCATAAATCCAATATAAAACAGGGTCCGTTATGATCAAAGCAACAACAGACAGATAGACTGACAGACAAACATTTTCCACAGGTAGTCTTCTCAATTAAGAAGAGTAAGACCAGTATCTCAAAATAAAACCCAAAATAGCAAGAATGATTGCTAATCTTCATATATATTTGTTTATTAACATATTACCTCATTTGTTTATTAACAATAAGCAAGAATGATTGTTAATCTTCCTATGCATTTGTTTATTAACATATTACCTAATTTGTTTATTGACATTAAGCAAGAATGATTGTTAATCTTACTATGCATTTGTTTATTAACATAGGTAGCAAGAATGATTGTTAATCTTCCTATGCATTTGTTTATTAATATAGGTGCAAGACAATTGTGTTACATCTTGCATGTAGCTGGTTAGTAGAAATTAAAATTCAGTTCACATTGTGAAAACACAAGGTGGGAAAAGGTGGTGTTAGGGAATGGTGGTGGGTGGGAGAGGATTTGCTACATGTTGTTTAAAAGTAAAGTCTGTTTAAAAAGAATATTTGACAAAATACACAAATAAAGCTAACAAGGCAAACTTATGAGGTTTTCTATGAGGCTCTCATCACCTTTTTCCAGACTCAGAGAAAGTAGGTCTGGCTGAACTTAACATCACGATTAATGAAACCTAACTTCTGCATTAACATTCAAGACTACATTGTATTATTGTTGTGCAAGCAATGCCAAACTATGTGCAGTTAATTAAATTAATAACTTTGTGTGGTTTTCAATCTATTGCAAGTGAGCTAAACTACGTACTCATGGACACTTTTGTTGTCCCCGAGTGACTGTGGTAGTAATTACTATTAATGATACTCACAGACACTTTCATTTGTCCCATTTCAGAAAAAAGTATGTCCCATTTTAGAAAAAAAAATATGTATCTTCTTTCTAATTTAAAAATCTTCACCTGGTAAATTTTGAAATCCATTCTTCAATAAGATTTTAAATATTACCTTGCTCCAAATTGTTACAAGTTATTACTAAAATTACATAACTGCAGAGGATACAAAATCGTTTTTGGTGATTTTTTTGTTCCTGCTACAGAGAGTGGTTTGGCCTATAAATTTACAAAGCCTTCTCTTTCTACAAGTTGTTTACATTACATAACACAAAAGGATACCAGATGGTGTGTAGTACTTTTTTCCCTTCTTCTGCTTATTTTTCTGTTAAATGGAGTGATTTGATATTTACATTATCACAGAAAGATTGATCCTCCATAAGTTCTGTTCACTGTTTCATGAGTTTTCACAAACTAGTTGCAACCGAGTGAAAGTTTTGTGCAGGTGCAGAAATTTATAAGATGTGACATCGATTACACTTACCATGTCACTGGAGGGCTTCAATGAAATATCAAGTACAAAGGATAAAAATTATTGCAAGAAAAATGAACAAAATACTCAAATGTGCTCATGTTAACAGACAGAGCCAATAACTTTAAGGAATACTTTTCACCTTGATCTTGATACAAGTATTTCAACAAACTTTAGTTTACATTTCATAGGTTCTGTGAATTATTTGTCCCAATTATTCTCTATTATGTTTTAATACAGTACAGGTCCAGTTCTGGAATTGAAACTGAGCCATCAGTTCATCAGGAATTGACCCCAACCTCGTACAATAACCTGAATGTGTGGTCACTTTCATAAGCCAGAGTCCCAATCGTTAACACTCAATGATGGATGATGATAAGATCAGAAAGAACCGGAAAAGATTTTGGCAAAAGAAAATTCATCATTTGGGACTTACTTATCAAGAGACAAAAACATGGCTGACATGCAATTCATTTGGCAACATTTAGTTATCAGAGTTTTTCTCTCTTCATTGAAGGTAAGTTCATCCTGTGAGGCTTTTTATCCTCCAGTAATTTATCTTGAATTTCCTTTTCAGATCATTGGGGGTACAGAAGGAGGTAACCTTAAGCCCAAGGATCAGGAGATTTGGAACAGTGAGCTATCAACATGTGGAGTCAGTAATAACAGGAAATGGAACTGTAAAATATTGAAAATGATTATTGTCTCACTTGGACAGTGTCATACATCTAATACCATGAGTTCTATGGATTATGAGGCCATTATGATGGCTAGATGGACAACAGACCCCAAGCAAGGCCACATAACTAATATCTAGCATAAAGAAGATGGGGAGAGTACCCAATATGTACAAGAATTAATAATTTGTAACTCACCTCTTCATTGGGCCTGCTTAACGTATAGAGTGTAATGGCAGCCGTGACTCTGACTCTGTGACTGGAGTCATGCAGTGCGCCCTCAATCGATTTAACAAGCGTCTCTGGTAAAATTCCCTGCGAATCGTTTACAGTCTGATCAGCTCTCTGTCTTCGAAATCTTGAAATTGTGTCTGCACACGGAACAGAAAGATTTGAGGAATTAAAAGAAATGTACAATGAAAGACATTGCACAGACCTTGCAGACAGCTAGATAAATAATCATATACATATTATTACCATATATTATAAATAGATATAGAAGCATTTGCACTGTAGAAATAAACTGACAGGAAACCAATGAAAAATATTTAAATTCATTGAATTAATTATTTACTAATGTTCATCCAATAATTTGATTGGATGCTCACTTGATATAGTAGAAGACAAAATAGTCACTTCACCATGAACAGATATGGTTGTGATAGGATGTTATGATAGGATTTAGGGTGAGTGTACCTTTTATAAGGACACCTAGCTCTGGAGCAAGGCAGTAGGTGGATTAACATACCTACAGGGATACTGGGCTCTGGAGCAGGGCATCAGGTGGAATAACATACCTATTAAAGGGATACCAGGCTCTGGGGCAGGGCAGTAGGTGGACAACATACCTTTTATAGGGATACCAGGCTCTGGAACAGGGCAGTGGGTGGATTAACATACCTTTTATAGGGATACAGGGCTCTGGAGCATGGCAGTAGGTGCACTAACATACCTGTTACAGGGATACCAGGCTCTGGGGCAGGGCGTCAGGTGGAATAACATACCTTTTATAGGGATACCAGGCTCTGGAACAGGGCAGTAGGTGGATTAACATACCTTTTATAGGGATACCGGGCTCTGGAGCATGGCAGTCGGTGCATTAACATACCTGTTACAGGGATACCAGGCGTCAGGTGGATTAACATACCTTTTATAGGGACACCGGGCTCTGGAGCAGGGCGGTAGGTTGATGCTCTGGCTATGGTAGCCACTGCCTGTAGCCTCACATGTTCATTCAGATCTTTCAGGTCCCTTTCCAAGTCCTCTACCGAGCTGTCGTACCATTTGTTACTCAGGTTCCACTTGCTTCTCCATTCGTCAACTATAGAACAAAGGGTCAGTTATATCATTGGGAAAATCCATACATGCAGACAACACAATATAATACAAGACAATAAAATACAATGCAAGACAATAAAATGCAATGCAATACAATACAATAAAATGCAATAAATTAAGATGCAATGCTTAATAATGCAATACAATGCAATACAATATAATATAATGCAATACAATACAGTAGAAGACAATAAAAGACAATACAATGTATTACACAACACAATAAAATACAATGCATTATAATGCAATACAATACAATAGAATACAATACAATACAATAAAATGCAAGGCAAAAAAATAAAATGCAATGCATTACAATGCAATACAATACAGTATAATACAATAAAATACAATGTAATACAAAACAAGACAAAGAAATGCAATTCAATAATTAAGTTCATCAAAACCTTTTAAAACACAGGCAATATTAATTCCAGATAAAGAAAATCTAAGCTGTTTTTATATAAGATAGTGTAATGGTAATAATGGGCCAATTGAAACTTTATCCACAGCTTCCACAGTACTTTTAAAGGCATTAATAAAGTCATCACAAATACTCTACATTCAATCACTAAATGTACATAGTAAGAACAGGAGCCATTCTCAAGGAAGAAGTTGCTGCCATTAATTTGAAGGGGTACATAATTCATTGGTTAATTTGCATTTCTTTGTTCTTTTTTATTTTAGAAGATCATATTGGTCACAGTCTTGCATCTTCATGCTTCCAGTGCAGGATAATTTTTTCTTCCAATATATGCTTACCTAATCTTACCAGCGCTGGATTCTCTCTGTGGTTTCTAAGGGTGGATGGGGAAGGTTCTCGGTGGGCCTCTGGGTCATAACCAGCTTCATGGACGCTCATGACTTCTTCCTACAAAAAGAAATGATTAAAGGTCGGATGGTAACAACTCTGTTTCTCTGTATGACATGATCTCTTTGTATTTAATACTGTACATATTGTATTTCAGGTCAGAATGCATTTAAACTGGGTTAATGAGAGATTAATTCATGAATCAGATTCGATATCTCAAACATATTATCACTCAGACACTTTTCATAATATAAATATTACTCCTTATGCAAAAATGGAACAACGTAACAAAAGAGAAAAAAAGGATTTGACTTCCCTGCACTTCATTGTTTGAAGTTAACTAGTCAAGCTAATTAAAAACATTGTTATGAAGCACTAATATGGAAGTATTACCAAAGATTTATCTCTGTTTTACATGCTCCTTAAAGGACTAAATGGTTTCACTAATTACTCACTGATGAGAAGTCATCTGTCAAATATTTGAAGGAAGGTGTCTCTCTTCCTTTTGATCACTTGTAATTTTATTTTTCAGAAATAAAAAATCAGTATTATCCATAAAATTGCAAACTAAATGCAAAAACCTGCTTGAAGTCGAAATAATATTTTTCACAGAGTGAATAATAAATCTATGTAGGAAAGTTCTACTATCATATTAATGTTAGAGGGGCCTGTCATTTTGAGAGTAAGATCTGATTCAAAGGTGAACTGAGATGAAAACAGACTAAAGGACACATATAAAGACGGACAAACATATACAAATTGGAACATTGAACAATACATAGAGTAAAATTGGACAGAATGAAGGGCAGTGTGAGGAAAGGAAGCCAGAGGTGAAAGGACTGCATGAAAGGGTAATAGTGAGGTGAGAGTATTAGTCCGATCACCAAATTTCTGTTTGGAAAATCAAAGTCAGGTTTGGTGGTGGTTCAGTGGAGGACTAGTTGTTTACATCAAATGCTAATACCCCAAAGAGGTAAAAAATGAAAGTTACTATTGTCCTCTCTCACTTTGAAGATAACTGATATAAAACAATCAATGGTAGGCCTACAATATGATCCAACCAAGAGGGGAGTTTTACTGGTCCAAAGCTGGTGTTTTCTATTCACCAAATCTACACATCTCCCATATAGTGTAAATATTCGTCATTCTGTGTTATTTTTGGGCTACATTTTCTCTAACAACCAAATATGCTGTTCGGACTACCAAAAAGTAAGGCCTGGTTATCTTAGGACAACCATGAAAAAAACAATTCTTGCAAAATACGAGGTGTAACAGACTAAGGATGACATACTTGAATAGCTTCTGGTAATTTACTCCACTTGGAATGACCTTTCTGAATGACCTCAGCTTTCTTGCTACTAGAGTTCTCCCTTTTGCGCTTCTTCTTCTTCTGTTTACCTCTTCGGCTGTTTGCTTCCTCGTGCCAGTTATCCGGGTCAATTGGATAACTTTGCTGGTTGTGAGTCTGATATAAATTACCTGAACTCATCAAAATTTGTGACTTATTGGACCTGAATATTTGTTCAGCACCTATGAATAAGAAAAAGACGCATATCGTTCTTTATATGTCAGATAAGAAATTCTTTAATTCTTTTTCCATCAACATATATTTTTTTTAAAAAAGAAAGAAATATAGTTGTATATGATCTGTCAACTGTAGTTACAAACCCTTAGTACATGCATAAGATTGGCATCTGTGTGATGCTAACACGGTATACCTGCTTGGATAACTTCAATTATTTACAGTACATCAATGGGTTAACTGCCTAGCCTATTTATATGTGTAATACAGGCATGGATTAAGATGCAAGGGTTTTCCTAGTACATTGGTTAATACCCACACGGGACTTACTGTACCTGAATGGGATTACCTAGTACATTGGTTAATACCCACATGGGACTTACTGTACCTGAATGGGATTACCTAGTACATTGGTAAATACCCACACGGGACTTACTGTACCTGAATGGGATTACCTAGTACATTGGTTAATACCCACATGGGACTTACTGTACCTGAATGGGATTACCTAGTACATTGGTTAATACCCACACGGGACTTACTGTACCTGAATGGGATTACCTAGTACATTGGTTAATACCCACACGGGACTTACTGTACCTGAATGGGATTACCTAGTACATTGGTAAATACCCACATGGGACTTACTGTACCTGAATGGGATTACCTAGTACATTGGTTAATACCCACATGGGACTTACTGTACCTGAATGGGATTACCTAGTACATTGGTTAATACCCACATAGGACTTACTGTACCTGAATGGGATTACCTAGTACATTGGTTAATACCCACATAGGACTTACTGTACCTGAATGGGATTACCTAGTACATTGGTTAATACCCACATGGGACTTACTGTACCTGAATGGGATTACCTAGTACATTGGTTAATACCCACATGGGACTTACTGTACCTGAATGGGATTACCTAGTTCATTGGTTTATACCCACATGGGACTTACTCTACATGCATGGGATTACCTAGTTCATTGGTTTTACCCACATGGGACTTACTGTACCTGAATGGGATTACCTAGTACATTGGTTAATACCCACATGGGACTTACTGTACCTGAATGGGTTTACCTCCATCGGTCACATTTATTGCTGTACCTACATGAGCACCTGGATTTAAATTATTTGAATACCCATGGTTTAGCAATCAGGAAAAATGCTAAATGTGTATCATACACATTAAATAGCCTGATAATTTTTCCTTAGCAGAAACACTTAGAACTGAAAATACCTGAAAGCCATTCCTGTTCAAACTGATTCTGAGTATCAAACATCTTGTCCCCAACTGCAGGATTCATTACATCCCGAAGAGTGGGAGGAGGCTTTGCTTTCCGACGATAAATCTTAACATCTTTAGCCGTTGTATTGATAGCACCTGCCAAGCAAAAATAAAACAAGTAAGAAGAATGATTGGTGCATAAAATATAATGCCAGCTTACTATCCCTTGAATTTCTTGAAGATTCCTGTTGTGTTTAGTTAATTCAAACAAAATGTCAACATCTTCCATTTCTTTCACCTTTTTTTTTGCACTGTCATGATCATATGACAACATCAAAATTACCAGAAATATATTTGCAAGAGTAAAATTAGATTCAATATTAATTAATTCATAATTAATACACACTGCATAGAAATTACAAAACCAGAGGGCAATTGATAAAAATGAAAATGAATTACTTTGATAAAGGACCTTCATTTGGTGAAAATGTGTATAATAGACTACAACCTTTTTATTGAACATTAGTGGAATTTTATTTTCAGTAACACAAACTGTCAACAAGTTAGCATTCCCTGGGCAACTTGGCATCCAGACTTGTATAGAAATCTCAATAGAGGAATTTTTTCCTTCTTGTATTTTAACTTCTTTTGAAAGAGTTTCTTCATGAAGAGAATACATAAGAAAATGGTTTGATACTGTTAATAACAGTCTGTGCCTCTTTGTGTGATATTTCAGGTTACACTATACCATGATTACCCCCCCCCCCCCC
>JAIPMN010000613.1:0-32833 GCA_020650975.1 Apostichopus californicus | reverse complement strand
TGTGTGCTTAATTGGACGGAATCCGGCTTGCTCAATTGAGACAGGCAGTCTTCGAGTTGTAATTCAACTTCAAAGTGTTGAGAAACGTTTCCTAATTCAATAGATAATGACCAGTCCGTGAGATTATTTATTTCCGATATGTACCATTTCTTCAACACAGACACATGTGCTTAATCTTTAACCTCGCCTAACCTATTTTAAATGGGAAATCTCGTTAAAGGAACATATTGTATAGACAGGTTGTGAAATGTTAAACTTCGTGCTTACTGAGGCTTCGCTTGTAAATTCTCTATAAATTGTTCTTCTGCAATGTACAGTAATAAGTATAAATGCATGACACGTTTTACTTCTTCCAAACAATCTGGAATAAAATACAATAAAATAAAATACGGTGGCCTCTGCTTGTATTGTGTTTCCTTCCCGAGGAAAGAAATTTGGCTTTGTAAGAATACATCGTTATGTCAAATCTTCCGACAGATGCTATAGTAATCCACATTGAACAGATGAAATCTAATTGTTGTTGTTGTTTTATAAGTTAAAGTTTACAGTATAATCAAACATGTTAAATAAACATCTGCTTGAACTGAATCACAGATGATGAGTTTTAGGTGACACTTTGGCATCTCCTTTCCGTTAAAAGTGTAGATCTTAATCATGAATTGCAATTAGGTCAACTGTGAAACAAACGGAAGGACCTTTACTGCTAATTATCCACTTAATTTATGATATTGCTTCCCGTATAGGAACCTTTCACAGCCTATACATTCGTTTACTGAATACGAGATATCTAACCTGGCAAGGTCGTTTAGAAATTATTAAAGAACTCCACTGAATTTGTTGACCAACCACCATCAAGCGTAATATACCGGTACCGATGCAGAAGAAGACCGAAATGGATCATTGAAACTAAAGACGCCCTTATATATTTTTACACGATATCAGAAGAGAATTTTTGTTTATTCCTTGCACCAGGCAAAAGTAGTCTACGATGGTGATGTGTGTGGTTAGATGTGCTAACGTATCTGTGTGTGACGCCTTAACACGATAACTCAATTAAATGACTTTATGGTGCGTGGACTTCATATTTTGCATTTGGATGCCGAAGATCCCTTTAGTTTTATTTTCTACAGAGGTCAAAATAAGATCATTTGAAGTCAGCAGAGGTGAAACGGGTTGAAAACCTTGTAAAACCGACAACCATTAATCACATATATAAAGAGAAGATGTCAACATGTGTAATATCAGAGTAATGTTTTTATCCAACCATAACGTAACTAATAAAATGAACTTCACCAAATGGCCGGAAGGAAAATTATGAAATATATAGGGCCTACTCAGTGTAGTGTGGTAGGATGTTTCAGCATAACATGTGGACAATGAGCATGTAGAACATTATAATCTTTAATTAACACGTAATGTATTATTACAATTTTTGCAGATTGCATACAACACTTCACCGGGGCCCGCAAGATCGCTGCCGCGCCCACCCCGCAAAAGAGAAATACGCAACGAAATCCATTTAAGTGTTGTACATCCACTTATACATGACGTCATCGTAAACACGGTATGTAGTAGTTACGCGATATCCATGAGAAATGATGCAAGATTTGGCTAAGAATGACGTGTCTGTGAGCCTTTTTTAGCACTTACTTGTGTAAGCTTGATGAAAATGTACTCAAAGTTAAGCAAATATTAATATACACAAGCGTGATTCAGCAAACGTCCACAAATTTTCGACTGCATTCATGAGAACGAAAGACTTCTTCGCTCACTTACTTGCTAGAACTTAGCCGCAACCTAACGTGGGCATATCCTTCACTAGGCATATAGTATTAATAAGCCTAACTGTACAACTACTACAAGTTTCAGAGTTATACTGCAACCAGTACTGTATCCTCACCAGCTGTAAAAGTGTTTTAATAAACGGTGCAAGTGTGTTATTTTCTATACAATTAGTGGACCATGTTTTGATCTACAAGTACTAGTAGTAGGCCTACTGTAGCCTATAGCTGTTTCTGACTCTCTGAGTGCTACATACTTATGCAATATTATGAATGCAATGTTATTCAAGCCTCTCCTCCATAGAAGAGAAAGTTACGCTTAACAAGTCAAGCTTAACAAACTGTTACCTGTTAGTATCAAATTTAAGTGTCAAAGCATTTGATGCACTGAATGGAATGGTTACATGTATATCAATAACCAGGAAGTCATTTGTCAAGAAACAGCTACAGACAATCTTCCCAGTCTATTTCAATAGTCCTAGTTAAAATAACTTTAACAACTGTATTAGCGATATTGGTGTCACCAAGCTGAGATAGGCAAGAACAAAGTGGTAAAAGGTACTACATCTAACATGTTCAGACCTCGCAGGAGACACGGCCATCATGGCGGAAGACGGAGAGAGGGGATGGGTCTGGCCCTCCTGGCCATGCAACTCTACCAAGTCGGTATTAATCGGATTCCGCCAACCACCTTAGTTACGATCGGCCTCAATGTTGCTATCTATCTGCGTGCTCTCAATTCCTTTTTCAAATCATTCATTAGACATCCCGGCATCAGTAACATATGTGTTAGCACAAGCCACGTCCTCTACCGCAGAGATTGGCCTCGCCTTCTTCTGGCAGCTTGGTTTCACTTGGATGAGTGGCACCTTTATTACAATATGGCATCTTTCCTTTGGAAAGGAATCCAGTTGGAAAGGAGACTCGGTACTTTATACTTTGCATATCTCATTGCTGTATTTTCGGTTTTGACAAATATTGTCATGGTTGGTGTGAACATTGCTGCTGCTGAGGTGCTCGGTGATGACTCATACCTAGTTAGCTGCGCAGCTGGATTTTCTGGTAAGTCACACATCTTGTTTTCCTTCTTTTTTTATCTTTTTTTTATTGTAGGTCAACAACTTTGAACTATAGACTATGGAACCACTATATATATTGTTTTAACTATTACATATTTTGAATATTTATGGAACACAACTAACTCTAGTGGTAGAAATAGTCTAGACAGACATGTCTTGTGAGAGAAAATGTAGAAGAGAAATGCAGTTTAAGCTGCCATCAGGAAATGCATTTCTGAATGCTACCAAGATTGCAGCCTTCCTCAACCATTCAATCCTGGATTCCTGGGCCTACATGGCTGGGATTTCTCTTACGTAAGGTTTTCAAATTGTCTTAGATTGTGCTCTTTGCCTTTGCTGCTATCTAAAGGTCAAGGATGATTCAGTCCAGCTTGCAATCATTTCTGAATCATTTGGGAACTTTTAATGAAATTTATCTCTGACTTAATTTGATTACCAATAACTAAATAGAAACTAAGTTATTAAAGAGAAATTTCATTATAATAAATATTAAGCAAGACTTGGATATCATGGGTACCTAAATGTTTAAACTAGAAGTTAGAATGCATATTTTGAAGAAAAGAAATAGGCTACTTAGAATTTTACCATCTTTTGCAAAATATTTTTGAACAGTTTAAAGTATGCTGCTAAATGCTGGAATAAAAAATGTTAAACTTGTATTTTCAGACAAAAAATAAATGAAATTAACAAAAAAAACAAAAAACACTTGAGACAAATTTGGATGCAAGCTTCCAAATACCATGACAAAACTTTCCAACTACAGTACTGTTCTGTAGAAGGGAACCAATCTTATTTATTGTCTATTTTGGTGCACAAGCACAATATATATCCATACTAACTTACCAGCAAGCAAGTTTATAAGATGAGAAACCATTCATACTGTACAGTCTGGACTCAAATCCAACCATCGTCATTGACCTAGGTCATAGAGAAAACTGTTGTGAAGAGGCTAGAGCATACTCAAACAGCTAACTTTTAGGAGATATCACATATATAATGTTCCTTCACACACAAGGCGAAAGAATTGATCTACACTATGACATCATCAAGCCACATATGCTTCATGTTTTCATGTTCTTCTTTCTTTTATTACATTGTTTTTGTTTTCCTGTAGGATAACTTCAAAGAAAACAAGATTTTTGTTGGAATATAAAATTTATATAATATATAATCTAATAATAATATATAATATAATATATAATAAAATAGTAATATTTTTGTTGGAATATAAAATATTATATATCTGTTTTGGAGTGTCGTTCTTCACAAAGATAACTGTCATATTTCATTAAGCTAAGGATAATGGTTGGTTTTGAATTCTTTTAGCTCTGTCCTCAAAATAACCGTATTATCTTAATTATCAGTGTTTGTATGCATGACCTTTCTCATTTTTGGTTTCTTGACTTTTTCTATCAACAGGTGTGATCTTTGCCTTGAAAGTACTCTCCACTCACTATTCGCCGAGAGATTCCCAAAGAATCATGGGATTTATCAATGTGCCGTCACGGTGGGCCTGTTGGATCGAATTGGTTGTCATACAGTTGATCGTACCGAGAGCGTCTTTTACTGGTCACTTAGCCGGGATCCTAGTTGGTCTGGCGTATGTTAAGGGACCTCTGAAAGGTATCATGGATATTGGGAGCAATGCAATTATCAGTATTGGAGGTAAGCTTTATTTGCACAATCTTATTTTCGTTGAGCAAACAGTTTTCGGTAATTTCAAGTGTTTAAGTCTAAAGGCTAGTGCATTGTTCCAGATCAGGGAATAGTTTTTGTTTTTTTGCCTTTGATAGAATCCCTACTTTCTCTTCCAGATGGCTTCCACAATATTGATGCTCATCATAGAGAGGAAGCCAGATCATACCGGTATCAAGCAGGAACCTCTGGGTACTCAGAGAGGCATCAAGATGATGATTATGATGATGATGATGGGTACAGAGGGCAGTCTGGGAGGACGAGTGAAGAGGAACAGATCCAGGAGGCAATGAGACGCAGCAGGGAAACAGGTCCGTAGAACTATTATATAAGTCATTCTTACCATTACTGGACATGTAGATTTATATCTAAGTTGTTATGAAGGGATTAGTCGAGGAGAGAATGAGGGGGGAGAGTGTGGGTTCTGTTTTCCTTTAACTGCACTCTTACAGATCCACTGATTCTGGAACCATAAGATGCAGATGAGAAACAAGTCAGTGCGCCATAAAATAAATTTAATCAGGTGTTGGACATACTTATTGGCTTGTAGTAGATATTGTTTTGGGGTGTATTAAGCAATTTAGATGAGGGTGGGGGGGGGTGGTGGTGGGGTGAAGGTCTGGATCATCAAATTCAGGTCTACTGATGCAGGGGGATGCAGTAGCAGAAGAGGGGCAGTAGTAATATATTACTATCATCGTGAGACAGTACCTATTAAAGTAAAATGCCCGATGTAGTTTACATAATGATGGTTATCTATACATCGTTAAATATGACACACTGTTGCTTAGGACGGGGAGGAGAAAAGTTGAAGATTCCAGCTGCAGTATTGAAGTATAAACATATGGCAGCCTATAAGTGCCATATACTGTTAATATCAAAATAGGGAGCTGGGAGTGTGGGGGTGGTAGAGGGGGGGGGAATAATTTCAACAGCTTTATGATAATTAAATTTTATTATTTATGATTCAAAGTTTGCTTCAATAACATAAAGTTGGAATTAAGAAGTAGATACAGTATCTATTCTCCAATTAACAGCCTACCCTCAGCGAAACGGCTATCAAGACGACAGTGGTGGTCAGCAGAGAAACGAGGAACCTCCCAGCAGTGGCAGGGACTATCAGAGGATTTATCCAGATTTATCATCTCATCAAAGACAGGATAATCCCCCATATCCTGAAGAGGATGGGATGCCTGTACCTCACAGTCAAGATGAAATACGAAGAAGAAGATTGGCAAGGTTCGATCAATGATAAACGAAGTCTTAAAAGCAGTAGTTAATATGTCAGTGTGATATTAAAAGGGATATGGCTTGAAGTTGATGGCTCAATTCAACTGCTGAGATTTTTCTGGTCAAAACCAGATCCCAGTAGCATTTTTGAATGGCAAAAGATAATATTTAACTGACTTATTCACAGAGGAAGTAACATTTTTATGAGCAAAGAAAGTTGAATGTTGATGAAACACAAAGAGATCCTTGACAGCTAAGCAAACATCCCAAATGTGTCAGTGTTCAAGGATAAATCAACATGGAAATTATGGAAAGAAAAAGAGCTCTTAGCAAACTGCTTTTTTACTGCAGAAAGCTGTGTAGGTTAATATGTAAAAATTACCTGTTAGCCTCTGAAGAAGATCCTGCTAGGATCGAAACGTCAGGTCCCTCTAACTTTTACAACAAGGAAAGCATGATAGGAAAGTAAAGTTTTGATGACTATTTGCCGATATGACATCACAAACCACCTACTGTGATCCACTCCAAGGATTAATCAAGGGTTTAACCTATAAAATTGGTTTCATTCAATCAAACAATATCATGAGTTAGGGACAATATATTGTGGTGGGGTTTTTCAACTAACAGTAATGGAATATTTTGTCTTTTTCCATATAGGTGTCACTTTGTCTGCAATTAGAATATCCCTTTAAGAAACAAACGCTAACCCACAAAATAAAAGTAATCTTTTATAATTTTTTTTATATCAACTTTTATACCTTCATATTGAAGTATTGTTCTCGAATACTAACACCATGAAATCTTGTCACCATACTCTGTAATTTTTGTAATTTTTGTCAGTTGATTTAGCCGTATTTTGGTACACGATGAGCCTGCTACAAGTTACTAAATATTACCATAGGTTTTGAAGGCAATTTGTAATAGGTTTAATGCAAATTCAAGTGACTCACCTAATTTCAAGAATCAAGCGCTTATTTTCACTGTTGGCCTTATCAATAATCAATATATTCATTTGTTGCAATGCTAGAAATGTTGAAAAAAGTCTCAAAGAAAAGAACATATTGGCCAAAACATTATCTGACTAAATGATTGTGTCCTTAGGTAAGGCATTTCACTCTTCACCCAGGTGTATCAATGGGGTCCTGCAAGTTATTTTGTTAATATAGTTGCATGAGAAAGTTTGCATCCTATGGGAATTCCCCCAGAAGACAAGTAGATGTGTGCATTGTAGTGGAGCAAGGAAGAGGAGTTGTGCACACTTGTGTGCATGCGTGGGTGCACACTTGGGTGCATGGGTGGGTGCATGGGTGGGTGGGTGTGACAAGTTACCAATGAACGGCTTAAATGTTGTTTAGTCGTGTCAGAAGACCACTTCTTAATACAAAACTGAAAACCTACTTTGAAATTACCATCCAGATTTATGATGCTGTTGAAAAAAAGGAATCAACCAATGTTTTTATTTTCTTTCTCACTTGGATTGAAATATTCCAGTGATTGTTCTTTCAACAACACCCTAGGGTCAAAATGTTGCATGCAAGAGTAACTTGGATAATTTGGTGGATTTGCATCAATTTTGTTCTTTTCTTATATCAGATGCTCCACATAGACTATGTATTGTTTATGTTTTTTGTATGGATTTGCTTGTAGAAGTAGAAACACACATATGCACAATTGCACACATACCTGCCCACGAACACCCATACATGCACGCACGCCCATGCAAACACACACATTCTATACACGTACACACGCCCGCACACACATGCACACACACGCCCAAACACAAACAGAAGAAAACAAAACAGGAAAAAGAAAGGCAACAAGTAAATGAAGCTTTTGCGTCCATTTTATTTGCTTTTTCTCCATCACTGGTAAATTTTGGAATTAGGTGCTTTGAAAGGGAAAATATTGCATTTTATACTTTGATCATCTGGTGATTTGTTCCATAAAAATGTAATTAAGGTTTTGTTGGTTTGTACAATGTAAATATGCATGTAGAAAGAAATACTGTAACATAGCATCACTCCACAATAGAAGATAGAAAAAAAAGTGAACAATAGTTCAAAAAAAACAATGCAAGAAAAACTCTATTTATGCAAAGCTGGGATTGCAAGGTACTTTAGTTACAGAATTTTACAGAATAAGCGAACAAAATGCAACCTCCGTTGCAGCGATAAGATAAGGGTAAACTTTTGCTGGCCGGGAAATCTTGACTCTCTCTCACTACTGTATTCTCAATTATTTTTAAAGGTCAATTAAACTTTTGCCTTGTATAGCATGTACAAGCTAACAAAGTCAGCAGTTCTGTAATACAAGTATATTGTTATGAGATGGCCTGGGGTCGCCACTGTTTGGCTTTAATATACAGTTGTAACATTGACTCACAAGTTTCCTAATAGTCTGGGTCTGCAATAAAGTGAAACAAATCATACAAGACCCAACACAACCTTGTTTGAGTACTACATTTACAACTGCTCTGGACTGCGTTTATGCCCACCACTTACACTTAGGACCCGCTACAGATACTCATTTGTGCCTAATTCTATCCATATATTTAATTCACAAGTGAGAAAATAAGTTTCTTATTTGTAGGACTTGCTGTATATATGTTTGTATTACTGTATGTGTATCACAGTCTATTGTTACTTATATTATTACTTGTTTTTCGTTTATGACCTGTGTAAGCCAAATTTCAGAATGTGGACAATAAATTAAATTAAATTCAATAATAGGAAAACCTTGTCTATGCCTAGGCCTGTGGACAGGAATTCTGACTTCGAAGGTCACCAACAATTTAGGAGGGACACAATTCCTTTCCCCATGAGGGGTTGGGTGGGGTGGCGAGGTGGACCCTGTGGGCGAGCACAGCTCCCTGTGATCCAGCCTGGCTATGGGCCTGTCTATACCCAGGAGGCTTATAATTGGATATGTATATAACAAGAAAAAAGTTGAAATTAGTAGCATAGAGAATGTAAACTTTGAAAAGTAAGAAAGCAAATTATACATTTATAATGCTAAAGCTGTAACATGCCATATTAAATAAAGAGCAAGAATAGAAAGAAATTAAGAAGAAAGCTGATAAGAAATTGAACAGATATTTCCAAAGTTATAAAAGAATGAAAACTTGACAAGCAGCATTTTTTACTGTTTTTTTTAAAAAGATTTGAAAGAAATCAAGAAAATTGAAAGAACAAATGATGAAATATCTGTTAACAAATTGTTCAATATTAAAAGCATTTAAGTTATGCTTGTACTGTGGTATGCCAAAGGAAAAACAGGCAAAATAATTTCAGATATTTACAGTTTTTCAACCAAACCTAAAACGGTTGGAATATTGAATAATTGAAGTTCCTCAATGCTTTGCTTTAATCTTTAATCATATGTTAAAACACCTTACCCCTTTGGGGAATTTTATATCAAAATTTTACTTACAATAAAACTTAATTTTGCCTTCAAACTTTGGCAGCATGTGAAACTGATCTGACCACAGCCCTAACTTGATACATCAGGATAATGACTACTGTAATCATATTGATGATAACCGTGGGCAAGGTCCCTCCACAATTCTCCACCCACCCCTCCCCCTTCCTCTCAAACTTCTCCACAGTGTCTCATCTCAATTAGTATTCATTTACAAGTTCCCCCCTGTGTCTTGTCCTAAATAGATATGAAAGTCACAATATTTGGTAAATTTTAGAATAATGCCAGCTCCCCCCCCCCTTCCCCTTTTCCCCCTTCTCCAGCTTTCTGTTCAGGGCCCTCTGCTGAAAAATAAGTTCCAGTTAAGTACTACACGGATATGACCGTCTAGCCTGATATAAAAAGGTGCACATGATCTTACAAAAAAAAGTGTATACTTTTGTTTATAAATAATAGCAAAAAATAAAAAAGTCTAGCCGAAGTACTCAAAAATGTTCAAGATCCTTATCAAATGAATTTATCTTTATACAAGTGTCCTTCCGATACCCTAAACAACGGCGTGTAAACTGACTAGAAGTTAACGTTTATTGATTTTGTCTGAATGATGTATGCAATAGTATAGTTAGTCCATTTTTTGTACATTTTAAGTATTTCGTCTAATAAAATGAACCAGACAAAACTAAGTTGGTGAATTTGTGATTTCTACAGTTACCTTTCTTTCTAAAAAGATGACAAACTGTTTGAACTTTTTTGTTATCAAATGTTACAATTAGTGATTGTCATATTTGATCCCCGTCCCCCTCCCTACTTCCCTCCCCTAACGCTCAAACCCATTACGTGTTTATGGTATAGGATTGCGTTCATTTTTGTGTATCTTTTCAAAGACGACTTATTGTGAGGTTTAATCCTTGTTTTGTCTCAACATAGTTCACATGGGGATGGGAGAACTAGTGGATTATGCCTGTCCTTCCCCCGTTACCGCTGGCTGAGTCAGTGCCTCCACTTCCCCCTTCCTGCCTCAACCGATCTCCGCATTACGATCCCGGCATAACATTCCGATATAAACTCATATATGTAGCCGTAAACAAAATCGACGACGAATATGATAACTGCACTTGGAGCATTGAACTGACAGGATAATTCTTTGTTCTAATTATTCTGTCTGATTATGTCACAAAGGACGAATGAATGATGCATACAAACAGCTGCAACAATAAACTATGATGAATGAACAAATGAATTTTAACAGTAATAAAAGAAAATGTCAGGAATTACTTATGACGAAATTTTAATTTCATTTACAATATAGGTGATACCCAAAGGTGACCAACATTTACCGTAACCTATGTTAGTCACCTCTTTATGGAATTTATTGATGAAATGTTTACACTCGAGGGATAAAACATATTTTTAGTCGTATGTGTTACATTATATATGAAGAGACTGGGATACGTGCATGTCGCTCTTAGCCCTAACATTTTGAACCGATTTTCATTCGCAATGACCTTCGACCCAATTGTTGTAAAAAGTGTTCTGCGATGAAACCTACCTAAGGTATGTACTTTTCAATCGTTACACACCCATGTTCGGATAAGGGGTGCGGCATGGTGCCAACCAGCCCCCAAATATCCAGCGCAGGGTCGTAGCAGTATACATGTGGCACATTGACGCTTGCATCGAGTCTGCTGCCCCCAGCCACGTATATCTTATCACCGACGATAGTTGCGCCATACGAATAGAGATATTTCCCATCAGGCATCCTGCTGCCTTGAACACACTCGCTCACTTGTGGGTTGAATACCATCACGAAGTTGTCAAAGCCTCTATATACCAGGAAATAAATAAGGTCGTTTAATACAACGGCTGTTTCAATTCCATCACCCTGTACTCGCTCAAAGCTAAACATGGGAGACCAGGAATTATCGGCTGGTTCGTAGACGTGCATAATATCAGGCTCTCTGTAGAAGTATCCATTGATGTACAACTTGTCTGTTAAAAAGAGAAGAAACAAAAGAAAAAGGAAAAGGAAATATTAAATCGTTAGGCTAGCCGGATCACTTGAATGAAAAGAATTTGGTAACAGGCCTGAGATAGTGCAGGTTTTTGCTGAGGTCAACAATCGTGTAGAAGCTGTACCTCAATCCACCAAACCCAACCCATTTTCAACAACGTGTGCATTGCATTAATATCTCTGTTTTAATAAAGAGTTTACTTCCGTGTAAGTCAGCTGCCTAGTCAGAAACTGTCTGAAGTTAGCGCAGACTACACTTCCGTAACTATGTCGTCACAATTAGTCAATTTCATTCGATATCATATCCAAAACGACAGGAAGATATCTTGAGAGAAATTTGTGTCAGTTTTCGCATTTAAATATACATGTATTCGCAATTGATAACGAAAAATATAATAACGGATTCATCATATATAGCCGTTTATTAATGGTTTCAAATGAGTAAATGAATAGAGCAAGTGGCTTGCTATCATGGGGTCACTGGATCAATCCCCCTCCCCCATTTCTTAGCCAACAAACTTTTTGCTCTTTCAAGAGTTTTTTGCTAAAGATATTCCTCATATTTTGCTTCTATCGAATGTCTTTATTGTTTACAACATGATTAGCAAACAAGAAGGAGATAATAATTCGGGGTATACCTTCAACAACTGTAGCTACTGGTTTCTCCAAGTAACTTCCTTTTATGCGAGTAACACTGGTCCAGATATTCAACACTGGGTCATAACGTTCGATGTCGTTGAACTTCTTGGCCCAACCACTTTTACCACCGATGACGTAAATCTTCTGGCCTAATATCGCGACGCCATGTCCGTGACGTGGTTTGGTCATACTAGCCACCTGAAAGAGCAGGTAATCCAAAATAAGATCATATGAGAAATACAGCAACGTAAGGCTGTATTAATGTTTATGTTGAATGTCTAGCTGTCAGTGGGGGTAGTGGGTTAACCCCTTGGTTGTTATCTGGGTGGGAGGGGGGACTAAAAAACCCTGGAAGTATATGCATTTGCGTCCCTGCGGTTATCTCATAGTTAAATGATACCTTTCCAGATGACCCTATGTACCACTAGTGTGACGCTGGGACAGCATCCAAGGCTTATAATTAGAAGATAGACGACGGGTTGGGGGGGGGGAGCTGTGATAAGTGAGAGAGAGAGGGTCTCGTAGGGATGAACGTAATATTTACCTGTGTCCACGTATCTGTTAGCGAGTTATAGCGCCAGACATCCGCCAATGTTTCAGACATTCTTCCATGATCCACCTGACCTCCGATGACGTAAATGTTATTATTCATAGCGACGGTAGCAAAACGTTGATTCTTCCCAGGGAAGGGTGCCAATGCGTGCCATGTATTTTCCATGGGAATGTAACACCATACTTCTCGAACCCACTGCTGTGCATCATCGTAGCCACCAACGATAATAATCACCTGGAGATTAAAATGGTACCAAGTCAGTGGGGAATAAGCATTAGAGGGCTGGTGACACCGGTGGTACACAATATCAAGGGCGCAATAAACATAAATAGAATGTCACATAATGTGTAACAGGTCTTTCTTACTACGCAGTCATAAACGTATCACTGTATGTAGTAGATGTTGGCAGTTCGAATGAACTCCCTTCGAACTTTATGTGTATTCCTCAGGCTTTGACCAACATGACGTACACATTATGTGAGTTTCTATAGAGCATCTTAAAACGTATATATGGATTTGTGCCTTATACACTGTTGAGTCATGTAAAAATGAAAAGAATAGCTTTAAACAATGGAAGTTACTTATGACGTCACATCAAATAAGTTAATGTGTTTTTGTGAGGAGTGCACGGGGGGGGGGTAGGGGTGGGGTGGTAGGGGGTAAGCGGGTATCGACATATGATTTACTCCTACACTTCAAGCTTACCTCTTTCGTCATTGAAAATCTAAGCTTCATTCTTGGATCTTTCATCTGTGAACGGGTTTGCACGGATTTTTCACGAAGTTGTTCGGCTTCCTCGATCAATACACGACAAGATGGATCGTCCAACAATAACATCTTTGACTTGACCAAGCCTCTGAAGAGAATCGGCTCTATCAAGGGTAGACGAATGTTTTGCAAGACGAGCGCCGCCAATGGTAGACGTGTCTCGACGTCTTGTTGTAACCACCTCCAAAAGCAGTCGAAGACTACTTCTTCTTTCTTCGCATTCAGTCTGTCGTCTGCGAAATATTGCGCCAAAACTTGAGCTTCGAGGTTAAGGAACTCTTCTTCTTGTATTATTTCGCAGAAATTAACCAAAGCAAAGTTAAACGCGTCTTCGTAAAGTTGTTCATTGTCGAAGATTCTAGCAAAGTTTAGTAACTCGAGACAATTATAAATATCCAATCTCGCACTGAGGAATTTACTGCCCGCGGTAATGACCGGTTTAATCTGCAGGAAACTCGCCGTCTCGAGTAAATCTTGTGCATTTTCCTGATCGATTTGCAGTTGACAAGTGTACAAAAAATCCACCAATAACGAGAAAATATGAGCGGGAATATTACGAAGTGTAATTTCGTTCGCTTTTTGTTCGAGCATATCGCTCGTCAACATGGCGCGAAAGTACGGGCTAACGGCTACGAAAATAGCTTTGTGACAGTGGAAAACACAGTCTTCGACTTTCAGGATGAGATCTGTGAAACATCCTTTCTTCCGATCCTGGTTCAGAACGTGGAGAACTTCCAGAGGGTAGTTATTTTCGGTGAAGGTACATTCTGCAGGGGGCTGGCTATTATCCTCCTCCGTACAAAAAATGGACGAACTTACAGCACTTAAAGAGGATGTATCACTTCCGGTGTCCAAACAGAACTGTCCAACCAAAAATTCACTACAGGCTAATTCTACAGATTTGCCGAGCAACATCTGCTCCTCGGAACACAATTGATGAAGATCATGCGCGTTAAGTTGTCCCAACTTAATTTTATGTGTGTAGATATATTCTATGACGTCAGAGACGGTATCTGGGTTTAGTGTAAGTACCTCGATTTCGTCGCATAAACTTGGGATGGTATCGAGAATTGCTCGGAAGTAAGGACTACCGGCGGCGAGGATACCGCGATGACAGTTAAGCTTCCACGGTGCTAATGTCTTCACCTTTAAATCCACCATGTCGTTGCTCTCTCTCATTTCCGAGAGGGCGTCAAACAACTCGAGCGAATGTTCTGGGTGAATTGTACCCGGTTTACTGTCGACACCGGAACCGCCATTCTCCGTAGATATGCTCCTCTTGAGAAGATCCTTTGCGTGACGCCTTGATTTGTGACGCGAACCACTCGTATCTTTGGAAATATCGTTCTCGATACCGGACACAAGAATACTTGGTACGTTCTCTCGGTCGTATCGCGGTTCAGCCCAATACCCTGAACCAGAATTGCTGTCGTTCCATGACGGTACCGAATCGTCAGAATTCGATACATCGGCCATATCCGATTTTCTCCATCCTAGGAAGGTCTCATTACCTTCCATAGATAGGTCCACAGGAATTCCCCCAACTGCCCCTTGTAATTCCAAACTTGAGTTGAAAGAATCCGCGGTGTCGGTAGCCATTAATTTCGATGTCGATTGCGTTAAGTCATAATGAAAGTTCCCCGGTTGATCCAGGTCAACAATAGTCGGTCCAGGCAGACATTTGTGTGCAGATTCCGTCTCCGGACTATCTGATGGAGTGACCTTTGCCCTCTTGGCGGTGTTTCGTTCACTGTCGACATGAACAACCGACGAGCTCCGCTGTCGTCGAACAGAGCTACTGTCGCTAGAATCCGATTCATCCATAGCTTAAAGGAGTCTCAATATCCTGAAATAAACGGGGAAAACATTAGCCAAGGTCATTCATTTTATGGAACAGGCAGAGCCGTACACATAGAGGTAGGGGTAGGAGCCGGGTGGCACTGGGGAACGTTCCCCCACCCCCACTCTTTCCAAACTAGCACTACTGTCAAATAAAATGTGCCCCTTTGATGAAGAACTGTCTTTTGATATCTTAAGCTTTTGTTAATTTTAATATTTAATATTTTGTTTTAATTATTCACCTGCACCATAGTAGTATGATTGATACTAACACATCATATATTTTTGTGATATGGCAGGTGTGTATCGGGTTATAGCATAACGAGTGGTGGTTGTGGAATGAGAAAGTGCCTATCTGATGTTGTGCGCCCCTACTTTTTGGAAGCTTCCTACCCCCCTGCTTAGAGGGTATTATATAACTCGCACAGAATATACAAAATGGCACCACCAATCACGTGACAGTAAATCATAACGACGCAATTCTCTCTAGCACTGAAAAGAAATTGCAGCTGTTTCCTTGATTTTATCCTTACAAAAAATGTCTTCACTGAGAGTAACGTCCACTTATATGCGTAACACATTCCCATTTAGTAGTTTCGTCTATATTATCATCCCAAATTAAGCAGTCATCTTTCTAAGCTCATGGGAAGGGGTATCGATGGGGGGGGGGGTGTTGGCATGATACCAGTCGTTGATATAATCAGTTAAGAGATAGACCCCCATCCCCCGATTTGAACAGAAAACTATTTTAGAAAATACAACATTACCCAAATTTGTACAGAAAGAAAAACATTGTCAGTTTACCTGTACCATCCCTTTAACTGCTCTCTCCATCCCTGGTGAACATAAAACCCTATAGTTGTAACACGCTGTACCCCGAATATGCGATGGAAGATGTATATCCCAAATAAAACCGCTACTAAGTTTGTAATTCTTTAGTTAAATGCATGACTGGCTCTACGCGATATATCTCAAACTGAAATTGTTCATCCTACTACAGTACTGTAGGCCTATATATGTATATGACATAAGCACAAATTTATCAGATAAACACTAGCCACACAAATGATTCAATTGATAAAATTCCTTAATAAATGAGTAATGTGTTCGCAATTGACATATAAAGTGGCCGTAATTAACGAAGACAATTAACCCGTATACCTGCAGTGTTGCCTATGTCTGCAAATACAGCCTTCTTGGCAGCAAAATACAAAGGTTTGAAGTTGGTTCTGGAAGAAAACTATGGTTACGATTGTAAGGTAGTGCGTAGATGCCGGCATCGAAAGGACAAAACAGTTTCCATTCTAAAGGCATATAAGATGGTGTGACATTTAGCTTGGAACAAACCGCCTTTTATACACAGGCTAGGCCTTCTGTTGTCGATTACAAATGCGTTTGTGTGTGTGTGCATATATGCCTATCGTGTACAGGACAAGTCCACACAATATGTGCTTAGTCTTAAATGACCAGACATATTCAAACAGGTCAATAAACACGTTAGGCCATGTTTATACAGTTTGTCATCGGGTAGCGGACTCAAAACAATTGCAATTTTGCATGGTCTTGAACCAACTGGATGTCGGTAAGCTGATATTTACACACGAACTGGTCTGGTTTTAGTTCAAGGATTAGATATTTCCTCTGATCATTTAAGAAAACTGAAAACACAGACGCAGTGCAACGATATGCCATTAAAACCCGTTCAGGTTGCTAGCTTTACAATGCTATACTGAAAAATCTGGCAAACTGGTTGGAGTGCAGCCTTTGTCTATTGTGGACGAAATTATCAACAATATACGACTCAGCGGTGAATGTACCTTTTATTACGTATCCAAAGGTTCTAATCATTCATACGTACCCGGGAAACAGCACTTAGTAACCGGGTCCCCCCAAAATAAATTGTTAACCGACCAATCACATTCCAGATACAATCTGACGTTGGTACCTATTACTAACGCAATAAACAGACAAATAAAGTGTATGTTTATAAGTAAGCCTAAATCGCTTCCCTAAACTAAAATAATCGGAAATGATCATGCCAATTACCTCGCACATGTTAGCTAAATTAACAAATTAAATGCTTCCAAAACAGAATTGAATCCTCTGAAGTTAAGCTTTTGAGACCGTTGTGGTCTTAAATTCACATGTCTCAGTTAGCTTAAAGTAGCTTCAAAATTTAAATCACGGATTACGAACCACATTAGCAAATGAAACGGGTAAACTTGAAAAAAAAACCTGAAAAATAAATCCAACGTCAAAAGATTGACTCTCATGCATTGAACCTACCTTTCAATATAGAGTTTTCCGATGGTTTAGGTTCTAAACTTGTGTACAACGAAAAATGAAAGAAAACAATCCTTGATGATAACAAAATATTAATATGCTCAGGTAAAGTCACTTGGTATACTGCGATAGACATACAACTGCTTGCTTTATTTGATCTCCCATACCCGCATCAAATTTCAAAACAAGAACCCCAGTACATAAAACGTTCCAAGAATTGATGAGTACATCACGTGCATTCATCATCTGACAAGCTTGCTGCGCAACAGTGAGAAGTCATTATACGGTCTGACCATTTTAACAGTATATAGCAGTTATCCAAATCAACTATGTTCTATTGGTATGATGATCAGTGATGTCCTATAGCCTGACCAGCGTCCTAGATAGGTAAGGTGATATACTATAGGCTATACATATGTCATATATGCTTGGACAACAATAGCACCATTCCAACCTTGCCTTAAGAATTCCTTTTCCTTATTGATAACATATAAGTATATAATATCAATAATGTTCAAGTTCAAGCTGTTTACATTATAGTAGATCAAAACATACGTGAATTTGGTCACCTCTATGTGTCAATTCATCTACAGTAGATAGCTGTCTGTTTTGACATTTTCTTGAGTTGGCGCCAAATTGCATGGGAGGCCATTGGAATGCATGCCTGAAATTCCTGACCGCATGCCAAAGATTACTCCATTAGCAGACGAGGAACGGGTTACAAATCTTTTGGGTAGCTGGCTTCTCATACTAAGACGTTTGTTGCAAAGGTCAAGTTCTCAGAAAGATGTGGAAAATTGCGACACAGTTCGTAATCTCGATGCAACAATCCCGTGATTGTTTAAATCAATGTAAGGGGAACTCCATTTGCATACCATTGTCGATCTATGTTAGTAAAATGTTTTCCATAAGAAATATGCTAGAACATGCTATAATTACGAAATGGTTAAGGACAATGGAGGGGGCAATGGTGGTATAGTTCAGGAGTGAAGACTTCGACAAGGATATGGTGGACCAAGAACAAATCTGTAGTTTTATGCAATTGATTTCTAATTTACTTCCAGTTGTTCTGATTAAAAGGTTCTCAGACTTTGATTTGACCTCTGCCGACTTCAATGATCTTTGCGGCTTTGACGACAAAAACTGTAGTCAGTGTTGGTTCACCCAATAATGTGTACCCACATTTCCAGCATAAAGATACTTCAAACTTTAATCTAGGAATCATCATGTTCACAAAGTTTTCGAACTATGACCTCTCTTGAAGTAGAATGACCTTTGACCTCTACATGAATCAGCGGAAGTCTTGTTCTCAATAAGTCGAAATCTATATACAAATTTTTAAGTCCATACTAGCATTACTTATCGTGTATACAAGGTTTTCAGACTTAATGACCTTTGATCTCCCGAGTTCCGTCAGAGGCGGATTTAGACCTTGGGGGGGGGGCACTTCAGGTTCGGTGGGCCCCTCATACACAGAAATTAAATACACGGGAATGACCAAATTTACACATCAAAGTCACGTTTATGCATGTTATTGAAACTGACAAGTTATTCATACATATAGGGTTAAATGAGTTATATATCTGAACAGACGTAAATACATGTATTCATGTGAGTACATGCCAGCAAAATCCAAGTAGGTTTTTAGGTAAGACAAATTGCAAACTTCAGTCTTTGAAGTATCGTATTTGTAACGTTTTTCAGACTTTGACCTCTGGTGACCTGGAGTGGCTCTTGACCTGCAATAATTTCAATAGGGGTATTTAACTCAGTAATTGCTCCTTTGACTTTACACACTACATTCGTGACCTTCTAAATGCCGCAAGAGCATAGATAGAAGTTTTTTAACTGACATGCCCTAACTCAGCATATGACAGCTAATAGTTTATGTAAGCATTCAAATTTCACCAGCATGACCGATTAGATTTTTAGCTAGAATAGGTCGCTTTTCTGCATAGTAGTCCCAAAAACCATCTGCCAGCTTTCGTTGCAGCATCTTCCTGTTTCAGCCAAGTATTTCTAAATCGCCTACAATCACCTTCAATCCTCCAGTTTTTAGACCACGAGCCGTTTATTTCAACCTCTTACGATGAGACTGAAAACACTGTGAAAAAATAATTTCAGTAGTTCCGTTCAGTACTACTTGCCAACAATGGTTAACCTTTCAGCTTTGGGAGGATGTACACTGGCATGGCTCCAATATCGATCATGTCACTTCTCTGAGCGCTCCTCTGGTCATGTGTTATCTATTGGTTTTCTCTTTGTACTACAGATTGTCATGTTATATGGTCAGCAATAAACCTGAGTTCAATATTTCACTCACTGATAATTATAAAGGGGTTGTCTATATGCAGATTCGATCACACTAATTTTCAGATCTGAAAGCATTGTACGAAGTTTTTCCTTCTGTTGCATACAAGTTCCATTCCTGCAGTGCTTGCATTCTGATTAAATATTGGATCTGATGTACGTTCTCTAGCTGATTTGTTGGTAAATGTGACGGTGTAGGGTTCAATCAAGCAACATGAGTTAATTTCAGTATGACGGATGTATGGTGCTTTGGGTAGGGGGGGGGGGCGGAGCTGTGATCCCATGCGATGTCTCTCTTGATGTAGTAAAAGAACACAGCGAGATGCGAGGAGGTTCGGTCGGTGAATAGGCGGCCATAAGGGTACTAGGTGGCGGGCGTAAATCAATGCCTCAGGCCAGAGGGTCTTACTATTCCTCGGGATAGGCATGTGCAACTTATGTCCACTGAATACGTAGATTAATGAAACGCTATGTACCAACGGAAGCCTACAAGCTCCATCAAAATATTTCATATATTTCAAAACGACATGTGCTTTACCTCCGGATTTGAGAAAGCATTTTTCTCTGCTGAACCAACCTATACTGGTGAATTATTGTAGTTGTCTTGCCTTAGTAGTAAACAGTACATTATGTCAATAACGCAGTTTCAACGTATTAAGTTCTGTGAAGAAAAAAATTTCCAACAAATTTATGAACATGGATTTCAAATTTGGTTTTGTGCGTGTGGTATGCGGGAGGGTGTAGGGAGGGAGTGGGATTCTAATCTCCCTCTACTATGAGTTGGGTAGGGGCATGAACGGCATTGAAGAAAAACAAAAACGTGGATCAAGGATTTGATGAAGGATGGTGTGTGGCTCTGAGGTCGTTGCAGCCTATTTCCATGTATATGGATATAGTTCCCCCTCCCCAGAATAAATTAAAGTTTAGACATGTATTATGATGAATATGCAGACTATAACTTCGGTCTATAATTATAGGCCTAACGCGTGACCGTTTGGCCTCCCTTCGGCTTTGCACACTACTGAATTAACAAAACCTGTGTGAAGGCCCCGGGACCGAAAGTCGAAACACTATTATTATGCTAGTCGAAAACGTGAGAGATATGTCCCCTGTTCCCCCCTCTCCAAAAAAATGTCTCCCATTCTGGCGGGGGTTGGAACAAAATATTCTCATTTACAAAACATGTTATCGGTAACTAAGGCAGTGTGGACGAGACCTAACAACTGGGAGTAATGAAGAAGAGACTAGCATCTTTACTAAATATGAGTTGAGTTTCTTGGTCATTTCGCAATTATTTCACAACAACTTAAAATACATCATACACGTACTAAGCCTGGTATTGGGCTGCGTCATGATATGGGCTCCTATCCTCCTTCCTTCGACCCTCCTACCCCACCACACCCCAGCCCTTTGTTAGCTGGGATTATTTTGAATGCCTGCATGTAACTCTTAACGTGTGGTAAGATTTTCTATAGGCGTAAATAGAGAATAAATAATATCTACATCACTCGCTCAATTGCCACTCCTCCAAGTCCCTCTTTTGACTCCCATATTTTCCCCATTGCCTTTCCATTAACCAACAGAGTTCCCATCAGTACACCCATCTCCCATAACAAAGAAACACGGGTTACAACGCGTATAATGAAAATCTGTTACAGATCACAGAAATATCTGTTACAGATATGATATGTTGTTGACCTTTGTCGTTATAAGCAAAGGGATCTATGTTAGCCTGGTACTGCCACATATTATTTAACATCTGATATGGATTAATAACTTAATTTGCCAATAGACAAATTAATCATCAAGAAATTTTAAGTCAAATATATTTGTATCATTTTATTGATAATTCAAATTTCTTGAATTACTTATTAATCAACAAAAAACACTAAATACAAACTTTTTTGAGTTTCGTATCGTATTCTGTAAGATAGGTTCTATCTTAATTGTCGGCCAATTCACCGAATAAAGTTGCTACAGTACCCGTACCTGGGTACATCGAATTTAATGTATACACTGATGCCTGAGTACTACAGCATGTAAATGCAGAAGAAAGGAAAGACAGTCATGGTAAGTAAAATATTTCTAACTAATTCTTATTTTTATAACATTGATATTCAGCATAATCGCTCCCGTTTTCCTCTTTGTTTCCTAGCATAAATTAAAAAGTTCTCAGAGGGAGAAAGTGAGGGAATTTATAGCTTTCACAAACACCGGAGAGAAGACAGCCATCTATTGCCTATCTCAACATGAGTGGCGGCTGGACGTCGCCTCAGACAGTTACTTCCAACACCCTGACCTTTACTACAGAGAACCCAAACCTGCTGTAGACAGGAGAGCCTTAGAAAAATTGTATAACAGATATAAAGGTTCTGTATAATAAGTAGTTTCCCTTCCACTTTCTAGCTCAACTTAGGCCTAGGATACGGCTTTGCGCAGAATGTTACACTGTAGCATTGGCCTAGGCTATATGTTAATTCCGTAAGTTAGGCCTAGCACAACAGGTACATGCAGTAAACTAGCCTGCCATACATGATTGCTAGTACTGACAGTTCAATTATTGTTGTTACAAACAGCAACTGATTTTCAAGTTAACATATTTGGAGCTATTACAGAATATCACGCCACTCAAAAACACCTCAAATTGAATGGCTACGTCAAGTTTTCCAAAATATTTTTAGTAAGTCCAAAGGTTTCCCTGCAAGTGGCTACACCGGCTCCGTCAGAGATTCGACAAATGCCCTTGCAGTATTATAACGAGAGATCTGTTAATCTTTGTTGTACTGTGTGGACATTGTGTCTACGTGAGACGATGTAGCATGGACTTACATGTTGGCGGGGTGTTCTATAATTGTACCAAATATTGAGTGGCAAATTGAATGCTTTGGTTAGCTTAAAGATTTCTTCCCAATCTAAAAATAAAAATTTAATAGAGCTGTAATGACTAATGGTATATTTATACATATATATGTATATAACAAAGATTCAGATGTTCACTTCCTGTTACAAAAGTGCTTAATACATGTATAGAAGTAGAGCAAGTACATAATATAGTATGTCAACAAACCGCCTACCGTGCTAGGAAGAAATAAGGTCACATACACTAATGTTTACGTCCAGTTGTCTGATGATCGCCGCACACTGCAGGCGTGAAACTCAAGTAACAACATGCTGTAGATTATGTCTAGATAGATAAATATATATATATATTTTTTTTGGCTGTATTTTTGATCATACATAGTGTAATGTTTTCAGCATTATCATTTTTGTATTGTAGCAGTGATATGTGTGTATTTTGAAGGCTCTGAGCTTTGTTTCATTTATAGTACTACATGGTTCTTATGAACAAAACTGCTACAGTATACATCTTTGCATTTGTATAGCAATTTAACCATTTTGCATAGCATGTTTGTGATGCAATCCTTGATAAATTATTCCCCTGAACTGACAAATAGTTTCATAAATCTTGTACTGACCGATCAGCCAACAAAGTTGTTTTCTTTACTTTCAGATCCACATGAAGATGACAAAATTTTAGCAGAAGGAGTAGCTAGGTTCTGTGAAGATCTTAAATTAGACCCTGCCAGTCGTACAGTTCTTGTTTTAGCATGGAAGTTTCGAGCGGCTACACAGTGTGAATTTACAAAGAAAGAATTTTTGGATGGAATGGCAGAAGCAGGGTATGTGATATCGATGATGTTCAGACACATCATTATACATACTCATATAGTTAATGTACTGCATGGTTATGACTCAGTGATGTGAAACTTGGTTTTGTAAGAATCACAAGGTTTCCCAACCAAAGTTAGGTAAATGTCTGGCTTGTGGTTTAGCAGATATGTAACGAGTCATTTCATTTTATAATTGAGTCGAGTCTCTACCAGTAACATTCCCTGATTCCAGTCAAGTCAAAGACTCTAGTCACTGTATTTCTTTCAATGGGAAGAGAAATTAAAGAACCTGTTTGGGTCACTTCACTGTGAAAAGTGAATGACTCTAATCATGAATCAATATGAAACTTGCATGGTGGCTGAAGTATGGGGAGGGAATCAAATAAGTTATGTTGGAAACCCTACCCCCCCCCCCCCCCCCCCCCCCCCCCAACAAAAAAATATATCACAATATGGCTCAGAAGGTACAATATGTCATATCCACTGATTAAGTCAAAACTATTTTAACAGAGAAAGCTTAACTATGATCACCTGAAACAAGGCGGACTTAATTAATGCTATCAGTTTCCTGAGTAAAGTATTTAATGGTGGAACATGTTTTGGAAAACCACTAAAAGGGAAAAAAGAAAAAAAACTCAATTTATGGTAATTTCTGTAAGATCACATGCAAATCATGTATATGTATGTCATTTCTCTTATTTGTCTCCTTTTTCCTTTGAAGGTGTGACTCTGTAGATAAATTGAAGATGAAGCTCCCCTCACTAGAACATGAGCTCAGAGATGCAAATAAATTTAAAGATTTTTACCAATTTACGTTCAACTTTGCAAAAAATCCAGGACAGAAAAGTTTGGGTGAGAAGAAATTTTTGCTTACTTGTCTGATGTCGAAGTCGGCCATCATTACCATTATATCAATAATTAATTATGATTACCAGTTGTAGTATTAGTCTTCTCTCTCTATCTTCCTGCCTTAAATATTACTGTATGGTCATTTCTGTAACCACAATGTTTTTAAAAATCAAAACTTACAGGATGAAATGTTTCTCGAAATGTAATGAGGGCGGATTGAAGAACTTAGCATGCAAAGACTCCAGATGTGTAACCTGATTATTTCCCTTTGGCTTCGGCTTTGAGTACAAAGTTTCTATATGCTGCCGTGTTGGACGAATCTAGTCGTAATAGTAATTACCGTCTTTGCGATCTGCGATATAGTCATTGTCGACTTTGCAATACCCGGTCCTCCCTCACAAGTTTGCAACGTTGGTAAGAGTGTCTCTATAGTTTTCCCTCTTGTGAAACCAAAAAGTAACTTGAGAGGATAATGGAATGGTACATTTGCCTCAGTCAGTAGAGGTACACTATTGTTTTGGATGGAGGTCAACAGAGGTAAAAAATGGGGGGGGGGGATCATGATGCATGTCAACATTCTGTGTTTAAGTAAAAGGCATCTATATTGGTGGAGGTCAAGGTCATTTGAAATTAACAGAAATAAAAAACATTTAAAACTGTTGCATTCACCAAGGTTCAGGAAGTAAACATCTGATGAATCTCTTACAAAGCATTTTAATGCCTTATATTAAAAGAAGAATTCTATTCCTCTTTCTTGAGGGCAAAAGTTAATTTAGGTCAGCAAGGATTTAAAAAAATTAATGGATGGTATAAGTGATAAATAGATGTCACAAGTTGAGAACAAAGGAGATCAAAGTTCACTTAATGGTCAGCATCACCAGTGGTATGAAGTCTTAAGACATTATAAACACATTTATAATTTTATAAGTGAATCTGTTGGGATAAATGTGTTCCTAATCTTTGATTGCTAATTCTTTTCCTCAAACTAATTACTGAATTGCTATATATTCGATGCATACGTAGGTGTCCACTTTAAGCTGTTCAATCTTCTTTTATGGTTTTATTTGTGTTATTAATGTTACCCTCCCACAAGGACCAGTAACAATATTTGTTCAATTCTCTTGGCGAAGGTTTCCTGTACCCTACATTTGTCGTACGATATTGCTTGATACGTGAAGGGTTATTTTCTGTTGTGTTTCAAACAAATTAAACATGTCATGTAAAAGTTTATGAAAGCTTTTTCCCTGATGTTGCAAGCCTAAAGGTTCCCAAAGGAATGAGGGGATATTATTGATTTTCTGTTCCATACTAAATGTTGGTGATCAATTCTATTGCCATAAGTTTACTAAATTTGACTCTGTTTTCCCATCTTTTCCCCAGAACTAAGAATGGCAATAGCATATTGGAAAATTGTACTGCCTGGCAGGTTCAAATTTCTTGAACTTTGGTGTCAGTTTTTAATGGTGAGTATATAAATGTGATGAAGAACAGAAATATTTGCCATTGAAGGTATCGGAAATCTTGTCGTCCAGGACAGGGACTCTCAATAGGCAGCCAGCAAGCCACATCTAACCTGCGAAATATTTCAAGTAGCGAAAATTCACATAACCATCCCAGCATTCAATGTGATAGGCAATGAGGGATGGCTTTCAGCTTCCTCCGTAATTAAAAACAAAAGTGTGGTCAGATGGCCAGAAGCATAAAATATTGGCTAAAGCGCCACCTCTGAAAGAACTTTTATAATCTGATATTTCCTCAGTTTGGCAATATGTTTTGTAATTCCTTTAGCTTATTGATCAGTACAGTTCAACGTGAAGATCCTTTCATAAATTTCTCCTTCATACAAGGTAAACATAATAGGTTTGTTCCCCCTTTTAACCTGTCCGACTGACGCATGATACAGCAGATAAGTGTTAATTGGATAGATTAATCACATGTTTTCTTGTTTTTCGTTTTCTTTTTTTCATGATCAAAAGGAACACCACAAGAAATCAATACCTCGAGATACTTGGAATCTCCTACTAGACTTCAGCAATATGATTGAAGATGACATGAGCAATTATGACGAAGAAGGTAAGACTGTCCGATCGGACACACATGTAACTGCTATTACAGCTAGCTGTGTCTGTCATGTAATATATTCCTGGCTCTGCAAAGATTTCAGCAAAATATATTTGACTTTTTTTGGGGTGGGTGGGAGGGATAAATGTACTACCACATACACTCGTGTAAACTTGAGAATATCAGGTTTGTCCTCTTGAAAAAAAAATTGATGCAAGCTTTTTAAGTAAGTGAATGAAAGTCTACAGTTGAGTTAATAAATCTTAGACCTCCCCCTTGCCCCCCCCCCCTCTAAATTTTGCACAATCACACTGCTTTTGGATTTGTGTGTTATCCTGTAGAAGAAAAAAGAATCAAGAAAAGTTGTTGGCCACAGTTTTGAACACATTTTCAAATCATTATAAGTTTGGTTTATTAATCATATTAAAACATGGAAACTTTCAAACTTTCCAACTCCAACCATCAAAATGTGAATTTCAATTAGTCAAGTTCATAAACTTCATTGTTATGGAATCATAACAGCAAAAAGTGTGAAAAATTGACCAAACTACCAACATACTTTTACCCATTGAAATGTTATATGTTTGTTTGTCTGTTCATATGTTACTTTATTCATTTATGTAGGCATCATGTCAAACCAAAAAGCTGCAGCAGCTGCAAAGTCACCTGCAGCAAGGCTGCATCAGAATCAAACAATAGAGATTATCTATGCAAACTAGTAGTGCCTATTGTGTGAAATTGTGGGAAATGTGAAGCACGAAAGATTGTACCCTATGCAGCCTAGCTCCCCTCCCCCCCCCTCCCCTCAGTATTCTACTTTTGACACAGTGTCCCTCACTTGATTTTATCATCTTGTTTATGTTGATATATTCATAATTCAAGATAGTTTGTACCTTATGCAGCTTGGCTGCAGCTCCTCAGTGTTCTACTTTTGACACAGTGTCCTTCACTTGATTTTATCATCTTCTTTATGTTGATATATTCCTTGTTTAATATATCTTGTACCTATGCAGCTTGGCTGTAGCCCCTCCTTGTTCTATATACATTTTACACAGTGCCCCTTACTAGACTTTTATCATCTTTTTTTTATTTTTAACTTTTTTCTCTCTTTCTTTGCAAGGTGCCTGGCCAGTGCTAATTGATGACTTTGTGGAATATGCCAAGCCTCTACTTCAAGGCAAGAGTACGACAGTTTGACCCACAGCCTACCAAGAGGGGAGAGCAGGCACCACCTCAGTATGCATTTGTAGCAATTAACACACGATAGATATTTTGATGTTGTGTTGCTCGGAACATTGATTTTATATCCAGCTTCTTACAAACAAAATCTTGTCACTCATACTCCAGTTTTATTAGCTGTGCAAAAAGTACACAGCTCTTCCTTACAACAAACTTTTGTGTGGATATTTTTATTTAGTTTGACGGAAAGAGGACGGTCGGTTTTTTATGCTGATATGTGGACTTCCCGACTGTCGTCAACTCACTCAATGAAGAAGAGGCAGGAGAAATACCAGCCTTTTGTTGAAGCTTTAAAGTGAGTCAGTGTATACTAGGGAGGACACACGATATCAGAGCTATACTGGAGTCAAATGATGAGACATCGTCCAGCCTTTTCTTGTTTTCTGAAGAATCTACTTATTGTAGGGTAACTTTCTCCTTGGCAGTCTGGAAATATTTTTTTGTTTGGCTGTCAAAAATTGCTTTGAGAATATTTTTGGAAAAACTTTTCTTGCAAAATAGTTTTTTTTTTACTTTTGGGAAAGTGGATGGGATGGGGATGGTTGGGATACAGTGGGTGTGGGGGAGATAAGGCAAACACAAGGGAAAGAGGATAGGAAATATTAATTAGTGCAAAAATGTTGTACTAACTTAATTTTGTAACTATAAGATATAGTTAGGATTGCTTGTTAGTTTTTTTTGTGGGGGTGGGAGGGGAGGAAGGGGGTTCTGGATGCTCTTCCATTTGTGTGATACACTCTTAAGCAGGCGAATAAAACTGGTTGCTATGGTAACATGGAAGGTAGTTGATTTGCTCTCCTCTCACTCACTAACTCATGAATTCAGTCTTGACATGTACTAACCATTATTTTAGTTCCAGTTTTGTTGTCGCATTCTTCTATGTGTTGAAATTCAGGTTATTTACTGGCTAAATGCCAGGGGATTTTGCTATTTGGCAGTTGGAAAAAAAAAAAACAGGCCTTTCTGCCAAGATAGACACATTTTGCTTTAGAATTAATACAAACAAAATGCCAGTGGGAATTTGACTTCTGTAGTAGATTTTGGTTTCGATGATAATTTTAACCTATGCATGATGGCGTGCGTATGTATACGTGTGTGCGTGTGTGTGTGATTGCGTTTGTGACGCCCAGTTTGTAAAGGGGCACTGATAGGTGTCTGGAAACCTTGCAGGTCAGAGAAAAAAAACAATACAGTTGCTAGAAACCGAGTATGAGTATGACCTCACTTCAAGTCGAATTAAAGGACTTTCATTTGTGTAAAGATTGTCTATGGTGTCAATGTACAAGGATTTGTGGAGAATTGGTTCCTTTCACATAATTTTTTTCAAAGATTAATAGTGGGATAACTATCACAACAGGGATTTTATTTTTTGCATAGTTTCTTTGCAAGGGGTGCTGATAGTGGCTAAATGTAACAAAAGAATAACAAAACCAAAAAGTATGAGATTTGGATTTTGTTTTTTATCCTCTATGCAATGTTTTTGTCACTTTACATCTGCAATGCAAAGCAATGTTAGCACAAGAAAATTTAGTCTATGAATTGAAATTTGATTTCTGAAGATTCTGACAATTGTTATTTTGTTAATTAGTAGCTCAAGGTTCATGGTTGCATAGAAAGTTAATATTCCATATAAAGACTGTACAGTCAATGACTTCCATATTAAACAAATTTCAAAAATAAACAACCTCAAGTTGTTCTATAGGTATATTTCTCCTGAAATGGTTCATGTCAGCAACTTTCAGTTAGGATCTAAGACTTGTATAAGATTTAACCTTCTCCACATTCAGGTCACTTACATTAAAGGCAAAATTCATGTAAAAATCCAGAGTTAACATCGCAACGTGACTTAAGCACTGTTAATGTTACTTGATTGTCAAAGTTCAAACAGAAGTTCTTCTATGTATGAGGTCAGAGGTGAACAGAATAGCATTCTAATGTGAGATATGTTTGATTAAAGCAATCTAAAAGAGTGAAGCACGATGGAAGCGGGGCAGGGGGTATGGCTTGGGTGACGACAACACATATTTGTCAGATAGTACTTAGTAATTAATTGATTGATTTTATTTTTCACTAACAGAGGGAGGTAGGGGTGGGGCAAGGGTGACAGCAACACATATTGACAGATTTTTCTTTCATTTGTAATGCTACTAGAAGCTAATTTTGTTTAAGAAGCTAAAAGCTGGTTTTGTTTATTCATCTTATACCATTGGGCATGTGTTAGGAGGAGTGTTGGGGGTGGGGGGAGGGGAGGGTGTGGGAATCTTAACCTTTCTATGTCTGTGACCATGGTGTTTCCTACAATGGGCAGTTCATATGTATAGATCAGTCCTTACCACCTATATTGTCCTTCTTTACATCAATCTGTATATCATACAATAATTTTACTTTATTATTACTCATGCATGGTACTATAGAGTTTTCACTAACATTGGTAATAGCTCAATCAAGACTTATTTTACAGTCAGTCTCTGTCATTTACATTTACGGTCAGGTTCAGTTATCTTCACCAAGAAACGCCTGGAATCTGCAGTGAATTTAAGAAAAAATTAAAGGAATATAACAACTGAAATGTACTGTCAACTTGGTTTAGAATCTCAAAATATTGAGGAGTACTTAAAATAGTGAAAAAAGGGGTCAAATTTAAACACAGGTGAAAGATATTATCTCTTTATCTTTTTACATCCAAAGAAAATGGTAGGATATAGGAGGACATCATTTTGTCTTTGCTGGACAGTATAATTGCTTCCTTATCTGCAAGTCTCTTAAATCACTGATTTACACAGCTAATGTCTACATTTAAAAAAAAAAAGGCTCTTTTCTTCCCTCTCCCCTAAGTTATTACTTTCTGGTGCTGGTTTAATCCCCCTTGCATGGTATAACAGTTTATTAAACCAACCAGTACACCTCATCTAGGATTAGAGTAATGTGTTAATGCTTCTTGGTACATTCACCTGATGTAGCAGACAAGTTTAGTACTTGCTGTAAAACTTTGCAGTCTCACATAATGCAATTCCATATAACAGTCTGTTACAGCAGTGCAGATAGGCATGAATAGACATTTAGGGTCTTACATTCGAGACGTTTTGTTCAACTACTTGAACTGATTTTTAGAAATGACAATGAAGCCTTAGAGACATTGGACATCCTTCGCATGATCTGTCATAAGAAGGGACTTGTTCAGGTTAGCTCGAAGGCTCTTAGTATTAATGGTTGTCGGAATCAACTCTATCACTGAAAGAAACTTCTAACAAAAAGAGAGCAGTGGTTTTATAAATTTAGACAAAGAAATAGAGCTGGCAATAGGCCTCGCCTGCTTTACATATAGGAATCTAGGCTGAATTTATCATCGTCATTATCTCATGAGACAAGTAATAGGCTATAATTGCACGTTTCTGTGCATTTGGAAATAGAAGTTTTGTACTGTTTGCATGTGACATGATTGGATGGGTAACTCTGAGAAATCTGTTTGGAAGTGGAAATGTGGTTTTGTGACTTTTAAGTTTTGGAAATGCAACCAGCTGCTTAACAAGGGTTTTAATGGAAATTATAGTAAACAAATACTTGACTCTATTATGCCTTAGCTCTCAGGGTTAAATGTCTTTTTTGATTGAAAATTAACGAAGAGGTAACACAGTTGTTGCATTCATTCAATTATTAGGTATATATATCTATATGTATGTGTGGGTGTGTGTGTGTGTATGCAGATACAAGTATTGCAGTCCCAAGATATTGGATCTGTTGATGTTAAGTTTGCCGTTGTAAAAGTTTTGGAAGATTTGTTGATGTCAGATTCACCATACTCAGACTCCCCTCCCTACCTCCACCATCCACACTCTTCCACACTTGACCCTACTTGACCCTTAACCCTCTTCTACATTTGACCCTTGACCCTCTTTATGAAATCCTGGATCCACCCCATGAAATTACTTTGTGGAATGTTTAAGAGAAGCCAAGCATTTGGAAATAATTCAGATAACCTTAAAATTAATCTCCATGGTACAGTTAAGAGTGTGATACTTTCTCGCGATACATCTCATTCAAGATTCCACCCTAAGATGGTATAGTTATATTTATTGTACTTTGGCATTTTAATTTAATACCAATTCCATTTTGGTCATGACTTGAGTATCAACAGCCTGTTTTGGAAGAAGCGTTAAAAATATAACATCAGTGGAGTAGTATGTTAATAGATGCTACCTCTATTGTGGATGTTCATGTGGGATTGGGCAAGGGGTGGGGGAGTGATGTGGGGCGGGTGAGAAGGGAGGGGCTCTGATATTATTGGTTAGTCATTATAGTTTGTAAGTTTTCAGCAAATACTAGTCATAAATTGACACAGTTGTTGAACGGTTGATACTTTTGCTTCTTCACACATTATGACACCTGAAAGTTTGGTATGCTTTTATACCAGTGAAATATTAATTAACTGCTCACTGTCAGGTGTGCCTGTGGGAGTTATGAAATGCTATGACTGTTCCAGTTTTCTCTTATTTTAAGAACTTGTGTAAGATGAAACAAATTATATCCAGTAACTGATCGCATCAAATATTAAAGTTACATATTTTCATTCTTGCTGTGATTACGTTTTATTCAATATGTGAGTGATCATAACCACTGGTATCCAGATGTACTAACAGCATTTGACAATGTTGAGAAATTGTCCCAAATGCCAGCTAGCTGTTTGGCTGTTAGAGGTCTAATAACACACCCATTCTCCCTATGCTCTCCCCCATCCTCCCCTTCATTACAGATCCTCCTCCTCAATGTATCTCAATTTTGTAGTTAATGACCAAAAAATTGCACATTATTTAACCAGATAATTTTAAAATGCCTATAAACTACCCATGTTGCCCACATGGGTTTATATGATGGGTGTGTCTTGTTCAACATAGATTTTCTGCATCTGTGTCTATAAATGGCTCAAAATCTAATTGCTATATCATGCATGAATCTGGGTTGAAAAGCTTTTGATCTGATAATTTTACTGTAATCCTCTGTACAACTGGTTTTTTTCTTTGAACACTAGAAGCTAATATTTTTGTAAATGATAAATTTTTTGATCAAATAGATCGGCAGAAGTATTCTGCATTGTTCATAATTGTAATATATGTTGTGTTTTTTTTCTTTTACTTTTGCTCTGTGTATGCAAGGGCGTAGGAACCAGGGGGCTGGGGGCGCCAGCCCCCCCCAGCGAAAAATATGGGGGGCGGAAGTATCATTCCGCCCCCCGCTTCGCAAGTCAGAAAACCCCTTATTCATTTCTCAATAAATGATAACAACATTCGTCATTTTACTCAAAACATTTTGGCAGAAAAAAATCTCATTTGGAGCACCAAATTGCATCTAAGGCCAGGTGAAAATGCAAAATTATTTACAAAATGGAGTGGGTGTTGAAGTGTGCTATA
>JAIPMN010000612.1:0-17974 GCA_020650975.1 Apostichopus californicus | reverse complement strand
TGGCCGAAAATGCCTCCCAGATCGCTGGAAATGGCACTTCCCAGGCCTTGTAAGTTGCATCTAAGCATTTTCTATTTTGAAATTACTAGCGATATCATAAAAAAAAATATTGCTAAAAAAAAACTATGCCACCAAATATTGGGGGGGATATTAGATACTATATCCCCCCCACCTAAAATATTTGGGGGACATGTCCCCCCGTCCCCCCCATGATCGCCGCCCATGGTTGGGGGCCATGTGTCCCTAGCTCTCCCCTTTCCTCCACCCCCCCCCCTTAAGTGTTGTGTCCCTGTTGTGTTACAGGAGAAATATACTATACATACGTTCTGCTGGTGACTGGTAGTGCCCAGCTCTGTCACCCCCTCCAAAATGAATCATATTCCTAGGCAACGGATCTACTGGAAAGAATAAAAGGAATATCACTATAAATAAATAATAAAATAAATTAAAGAAATTGATGAAATAGGTGACTGAAAATATGTTCTTTCACATTCACAGGAAAATAACGTGCAATCAAGTTGGAAAACATATATAGCCAGAAACAAATAGATTAAACTAGCTCACTCAAACACCAACACACTACTTGAAGGCCCTAAAAATTCCACCTCTCCCTTTAAACATATTCAATGTAGGTATAACTACCCCTTCATATCAACTAGAGAGCTGAAACAGCAGCAACATTGGGAATTTATTCTGTCGAAACTCTTGCTTAACGCATGCCTTGATAATATTGCACCTTCTGTGATATGCACATGCATTGGGGTTTTCCTTTTCTGACTTACCCTGTTCTGCCAAGAGAGGTATTTCAAAGGGTAAACCACTGGGGATAAAGTTATCGACTTTCTCGTTGTTGTTTCCCTCCTCCTCAGATGGTTCTATATTGGAAATCGAAATCGTCCGCCTGAAGAATAGAGATTGTTGAACCAGGTGAAAAGTAAAGAGAAAAGTATTTTCCATGGCAGATATCCAAGCAAAGGGGAAGTTGCTACAATAATAATGATGAAAATAATATAAGTTTAACCATTCAAAAACACATTGCAAATTATTTTTCTTTCAGTAGGTGCCCGAAAAATTCTCAGCATTTTGCCCCAATTTTCACAAAAATTTTGGGTTGGGGGCTACAGCCCCCCACCCCCCGCCTTATACCCTTATGGTCACTAATAATCCGGAACTAAAGTACACCTTTCTTCAATTAAAGGAATTTTGTATTGGCAGTCTACTGGGTATATGAAAATAACCTCCATAATTTTTACATCATCATAGGAGTGTTAATAGCTCAGTGGTTAATGCCGGTTCCTTTCAATCATAAGGTCCAGAGTTCGAGTCACTCCAAGATTAATGTATGTTGTCCAGTTACAGAGCTGTTGACAATTAAAAAATTTATAATCATGGATGTTAAATATGAATCTAAGAGACTGACTTCGGTCAGCTTGCGGCGATAAGCCAATGATGGCTTCTTCACGAGTTCCTGCTTGCAGAAGGATCTAAAATACATACATACATACATACACACACACATACACCCATACATACACCCTTACATACACCCTTACATACACCATCGCAGTCCTAGTTCGGGGACTTTCATCCTATGATTCAGGAGAGGTGAATTTTTTAACCTTACGCCAATTTAATCTAATATATAATGTAAACAGTGGAGAACGATGAGCGCTGTGACGTCATTGAGGCACTTTGTTTCGGCGGCTGCAGGGACGCTATCATTAGCAAGCTACACTGTAGCGAGGAAAGTTAACATTTCTGAAAGTAAAATAGCGATTTAGATGGAAATTTCATGGTGTAATTGCAAGTTAGCAATCTTTTGAAGAGTTAAAACGTTCAAGAATTCCCTAACTCGGCTTTCTTCATAATATGTTGTTCAGATACTTTGTTCAATTATTTGAGCGATTTTTTTTAAAGACAGCCATACGTGAAGTCTGTACACATTCGTGTGTATTGTATCAACGCCAAGCTTAGAGTGAAATCGGATCGATTCTGACCAATGTGCCGCACTGACGTCACATCTCCACGTATTAAGTGTTAGATTCAAACATTTCAAGCACTCCATCACAGAAACTAAAATTCATCACAGGGCAAGATTTAGGGCGAGACACAGACAAAAAATGATATGACCGAAAGGACAGGATCCCATTTTTCACTAAACAATTCCTTTAATACATACCTACAGTATGTCAACTAGATTTCCATAGAGGTCAATGTATGCAGTGGGGCCTATAAGCAAATATTGCTGTTTGATATATTTATATGTAAATGTCCTTATAATGGTGTATAGTTGCCTCCTTTTCTTTTTGCTGATGATCATGTAAACATTTGAGTTTTGGCAAAGAATAGAGATCCTTTTAATAGTTAGATCTATAGATTGCAGAGCTCAAGAAGCTATTAAAAATTTCCTTCGAAGCACACTATCATTTAAATTTGTTGGTAAAAAACAGATTACACAATAGATTTTCATGATATTTCCAGACTCCATTCATGTTTTCAAAGGTTTGGATTTTGAAGTCATAGAAATTGGCAAACACTTTAATACTACAGGACAAGTTTTTAATGGTCTTTCGAGATGACCAAATTTCTATTCGGACAACCAAAATCAACTGAACAACTAGCTGTTTACATCAAACTTGTAAACTAAATGCCCCAGATAGGAAAAGTGATAGATTGGTATCCACCACTTTGGAGATACTGAAATAAAACAGGCACAACAACCATACAGTATGTCAACAAAGGGTATAGTCATGACTTAACCTATGAGAATCCATGATAGAGAATCTGTAGTAATAGATAGAACAGACAAAGATCATATAGTGATTTGAGCAGGGATCTAGATGATGCTACTTGTCCCATTATCATCTGGCCCCAAAAACTTACACAATTGCAAGCAGCTGACCATTGTGACTGCTTGGGATGTGGGATATCAAATTAGACTACAACCAATGTGTAAACTGAGACAGAAGTTCCCAATAACAAAAAAGGTCTGTTTTGCACACATATTATAATATGTAAGAAAATACACACAACAGCTTTCTAGGCTGAGCAAAGTAGAAGTCCTGATATATTTCAATTCTGGGCACTTATACAGAGAATCAGTGACAGGTCAAATTGAGTAATAGATTATGTAAACCTACTGTCAACTTATTCCAGTTAACAAATGGACATGTTTTTGGGGTTTATTGAATATTAGGATTGAAATGTCAAATGTTTAACTTTTTTTTCAATATTTGATTTTCCAAGGGGGGCAAGGGGGGGCAAGGGGGGAGGCAAGGGGGGGCAAGTGCCCCTTGCATTGATCCTGCGTAAATCCTTAGACCTTGGACTCATGGGCATCCACAGGGGGGGCTAGTGCCCCCCTCCAATTGCCCCTCCTTGCGGACGCCAATGGGACCAAGGTCCATGGATTTATGCAGGATCAATGCAAGGGGTCTTGGTTTAGAACATTTGAATGGCCATGTAGCATTTACACATTGTCTCCAGCTGACAAATATGTTTTAATGCTAAAATACATCAAGAGAAATGACAGAACAATACTATTCAACATAGCTATAAAAATTCTTTGTAACATGGAATAAGGATTGAGGAATTCGGCTTCTGGATACATCTTTAAAGTTGTATGAGTGAGAAACAACATTCAGTCTTGCATGAGTTTTTCTTTCCCAGTAAAAATGGGCCCTCCCTATCCAAAGAGGTACCCTTTTCTGTGGATCAGTATAGCGGGGGGGGCCCCTTTTGGTAGGGGCCCCTGGCTCAGCACTGTCCGAGCCGATAGGAATTTACGCTACTGCTGTTGAACAAGTCTAGATGTAACAGTACACTTAAAATGCATTCATGTATGTGATAAATGGCTGAGTGAAACTCTAAGCTTTGGTTGGTAAGGAATCTGAGTGTTAGGCATGCACTTAATTGCAGACGAATAGGTTTTCATTTTCACATTTGCCAGCTGTCCCATTATTGTCTTGTTGAGTGTGTTTAGTAGCTCCTTGGTCAGCTAGTGCTGACCTAGTCTTGTTAAGTCCCTAATATGAACAGCTTGTGTACCTTTCTTTTTCACATAGCTATTTTCCTGTATTTGCTGTACTGACGAGAGAAAGCAAGTGGCAATGCTTTCGATTCATATTAGGGTCTTGCACATTTCTCACAAGCTATCTTATGTTTTCCTTTGATATTGGCAGATTTGCTTCGGAATACCTAAGAAGCCAATCAGGTTTGCCAATTGGGCCCACTTCCCCCAAAATGTTTATTCAAGCTGCCCTTCCTCCCGCAGTGAACGATCACTTGGCCTTAGATTGGTTTCTACACTGCAAGACAGTCGCTAATTGCTGTAGAAGAAACTGATCTCACATGACACACAATTTTTTTACAAAGATTTGTTGCTATGCAAATTCAAGACTTGGTTCCTCATTCCCAAATATAATTAATCTGTAGTATTCTTACCTTCTTAAGGCATCGTACATCAACTGAAAAATGGGAAGAGAATGAAAACTAAAAGTGATCAAATTAATCAACAAGGGGAACAGTCTTGAAGATAGATGATGTAGGGTGAATTGTGGTGATAAGGGGTATATAGCAATGGGAAGAGGTCACGGTTATATGATTGAATTTGATTTTGTTATGTCAAACTACATACAGTTGCAGCAACAAGTAAGAGTCACAGAGCAAAAGAAAGAATAGGGAGTGAAATGGTCCTGGTTTAGGCCAGTATTATTAATTATCTTTGAGTCATTGTTAAGCAAACAGCAACATAAACAGGAGAATAAAATGGGGAAGGTAAGTGTAAGACGGAAGTTTTGGAAAAACTAAACTAACTTGTTTTTTACTGTTTCTAATAGAGAAAATCTATGCTTTAGTAAAAACCATAATTAGTAAGGACCATTTTAATGGAAACATTTTGATTGTGTTTGAAGTTTCATGAAGTTAATTCTAACAATTGTAACCAGGAAGGTTTGTGGTATGGGCAAGGTTACGTGGTGGGGTTGAAATACCCTATCCACCCCCACCCCTCCCCTATACTGGCCACTTGAAGATTATGTAACATTGTAGAAATCCAACACACTCAGTTTAGATATGATATCATCAATATAGCAGCAATACATTAAATCATCATTAAGAATAACTTGAACAGTAAGGAGGGGGTGGGTTGGCACACCCCTATGCTCTCTCCCAGCAATGTTGCCACTGTTTACATCAGAAATGTCAGAAAGTGAATGAAAGAAATTTAATTAAGAGGATTTTAAACAGATACAAAGCAAACCAGGTTGCTCACCTGCAGCTTTTGGTGTTGTCTGCTTTTCTCTTTGATTCTGTCTGAAATCTCAAGATACTGTTTCTTTGTTGTTTCCAGTTCTCTTTTCAGGCCTGCAGAAGATTTTCATAATTACAACAAAAAATAAGATTGTGTCTGCAAATAATACTTAGCCCCAATTTTGCATTAGTCTAGATAATTCTATTTAATGGAGAAAAGCTGTCGCAATCAAAAGAATTTTTTTTCTGTTGTCCTTATGGTGGGAACGATGTTCATTACACAAATGTAACCTATATATACTTGTATTGTCCACTCGTTAGTCCTACGCCTAACGGCCCTAAACAAAACTGAGAGATTTGATTGGCACATGATCTGTTGGGCAGGGCTTTCAAATCTTGAGTGAAGTTTGTAGAATCTACGGACTCGTTAAAAATTCTGGCGAATTTTATTCAGCTCAAAATGTTTAACGACAAATAACTCAGTAAAATAATGATTATTATTATGAAAATTGCATAGAACGGTGTTATTTTCATTGAGCTTTTAGGGCAGTAAGCTGGAAAGATCGAAGTTAAAATTTGGCAAACACACATTGAGACTTTAAGTTTCTTTGAAATTGTAATTATTCAATTTGCCAACTTGAACATAACATATCTGCAACTTCGGTAGAATGGTTTAAGAAACATTTCAAATTATTCATAAAATTCATTGATCAGGGTTCTACCAGGGACTTGTTACGGAATAACAATTCCCTGGTTCTACTTACTTGCATTTTGCATCTTCAATGCTGTGTGTTAGTAAGGATGTAAGAACATAGAGTGTTTATATCATGGCATGCAATGCATACGAATTAGAAGGGAAAACATTAAACCTACATTATTATCACAGTTATACTTAAACTGTAAGGCTATATTAAACCTACAGAAAGTGCATTCCAATTAACATATATCCTTCAGCAAAGAAGAATATTTAATAGGGATATTCCCTAGAGAGGCTGTGGATAATCGGATGCTAAACCATAACATGCAATGTGAATATATGAGCCATGCAGGAAGTTTGCTACATATTAACCAGAATGCTAACATGCATTGTGGTTCCAATGATGTAACATGATTAGATTTCTTCATGAATCTGACGTAATGGATAGTGAGAGTGTACAACATATTCGATCTTAGTAAAGAAGTGTGATGTGAGAAACAATAAATTCACAATGACACAGACTGTCCTGAAATGACCATTGACCTCAACAATAGGCTTCTTGTACTAAATGTGATACATTAACATACTAAATATGACATTTTTCCTTGTTGAAATATTGTTCAAAACATGGTTTTCACAATTTGAGCCCTGGAGACCTCAAATGACCATTGACCTCCACCCACAAGAGTAGGCTTCTTGTACTCAATGTGGTACAAGATTATACCAAATAAGTGATCTGTCCAAGCTTCCCTTACGATATTATGTTTAGGAAGATGTGTTAGTGTGGAGAGACAGGTAAGAGGTGAGTGAAGTAACTGTTTGGTGTTTGCTGACTTTAAATGACCATTTTGACCTCCACCAAAATCAATAGGCTTCTTTACTCAATGTAATACACCTTCTCACCAAGTATGAGATTTGTCCAAGCTTCCAATATTGATATATCATGTTTACAAGGTTTTCACAATTTTACCTCTGATGACCCCATGCAAATGACCTTTGACCTCCACAAAAACAATAGACTTCTTGTTCTTGATAAGGCACTCCCATTCACTAAATATGAGATCTGTCCAAGCTTCTCTTCTTGAGATATCATGTTTACAAGGGTTAACAATTTGACCCCTGGTGACCCCAAATGACCTTTCACCTCCACCAAAAAAAATAGGCTACTTGTACTCAATAATGTTCTCCTACACACTAAATATGAAATCTATCTGAGCTTCTCGTCTTGAGATTTATGTTAACAAGATTTTCACAATTTGAGCCCTAGTGACCCCAAATGACCTTTAAACTCCACCAAATGCAATAGGCTTTTGTACTCAATGTGGTTCACCAACACACCAAATATGAGATCTGTGGAAGCTTTTTTTCTTGAGATATGTTTGCCAGGTTTTCACAATTTGACCCCTGGTGACCTCAAATGAGATTTGACCTCCACTTAAAACAATAAGCTTCTTATACTCAATAATTTATTCCCACACACAAAATATACGATCTGTCTAAGCTTCCCTTCTTGAGATATCGTGTTTACAAGCTGGGCGTTGCAAACACATGCACAAAAACATGCACACCCTTATACACGCCAGCATGAATGCAAAGGTTGCAATTATCATCGAACCAAAAAAGACTCCAAAGACCCAAGCAACTAGTTATTTTATGTCATAAATAGTTAGCACCATGGCACCTACATACCTAGATCACAATCACCAATTTTGAAAGGTGATTCAAATGTTTTAGAAATGACTACGACCTTAAGCTAGTGATTTGACTGAAAGGTGTCATGTATTTCACATAGTAGTTCAAATTTTAAGAATGACATTAACATAACTATAATTTTCACTAAGTCACTGGTCACTATGCAATTTTTCATAAATGGCCTGCGCTACCCAGGTTACTAATTTTTTGGCCAAAGCCACAAAAACTGTTCACAATAGCACCTTATTGCACCATCTTGATTATTTCTGTCCTTAGATTTTAACCATTGATTCAATACCCTTTGTTGTACATGACCATTATCCCTTCTTCAATGATTTTCCATTTAAAGTAAGGGTGGGACGCCACATTCAAACTGTGTTTTTCCCATCTAGCCAGCCATAGCCCTTTGGTTAAATATCCACAGCAACGCAAGGAACCAATACATTCTCCTTCCACACCTTACTGGTTTTGAGTTACCTCATAGTGACAGTAGTGACGGTAGTAGTCCAATGTCAGGGTCATAAGAAAGTGAAAGGCGGGGAGTGGTGCCATAGCCCTACAAACCCCAGAGGGTGTAAATTTGGCACTGATATTTAAACAGTAATAAATTTGAGCACAAGTTAAATGCAGTCGATTCTTTCATTCCTCTAACTAATCAGTATCCTTAAACTTTGCAATGTTACAATTATTTTCTTGATTTTATAAGAAATGTATCTCATGACTTTGTACTTTTAAGAGTTACATAAAGATTCATTTCTTTACTTGTTCATTTGATTGTGATCAACTTGTTTTGCTAAGCGAATAGAGTAGCTACTTCTTGTCTCTGCTATATAAATCCACTGTATTATTGTTAATGTTTTTTTATTGTCAATTGCTTAAGCCCTCATCTGCAAGGATTCTCCAAAGGGTACATCCCCCAATCTCTTGCTTTATTGATTCCCACACAAAGGATGAACTAGAACTAGCACCTAACAGATTGTAACATTTACTAGTGTGCTATTCCAGTCTGTGGGTGCATTTCAAAACTATGAGACAATGTTGTGGGAATACAGGCAGTGTTTCATTCTGTGCTGTACATGTTCTCAATGAACTTGAACAACTAGGACAACTCTTGATGGTGTGCTAATAGGATAGTAAAATTTTTCATGCATATTATGAAATAGCGCCATCATTTTTCGGAAGTTTCGGATACAGTTTGCTTCTGCCTGAATTCTGTTTAACAATTGTTCGTAATACTGCTCCATCTGGATAGCCCTCTCTTTGGCCTTTGTTGCAACATGTTCTTGGTACACTCGATCCTGGTGGACCTGAAAGCATCGCAATGGAAAAGAGAGGAAAATACAAATTCTTCAAGAGAACTTTCCACTACAAAGCTTATAAAGACTAATGATTTCATTATAAATAAATGGGGGGGGGGGGAGGGGTGTTGTTTTATCTGATCAAGATTCATGAAATTTGTGGTATTGTAAAGATCAAAAAATTTTTATAAGTGGCAGTTCAGTCTTCCAAATCTATCTGCTTTCTACTCATCTGAGGCACCATGTCACAAATGAAAGCTGCAGCAGCTGCAAAGACTTGAATCAATATTTAAAACAACAGCGATCATCTCTATAGGCCAGCAGTGCCAATTGTGTGAGACTGTAGTGCCTACTGTGTGCAACTGCACAGCACGAAATATTACATCTTACGCAGCCTAACTGCAAGATGCTACGGCCCACAGCACCCAAAGCCAATTAACTCTCACCTGATATGTCCAAAATGCGATCGCCCTGGAACAAACCTCTAGGATGACTTCAGGTTTCTGTCCTGCGAGCACCATTGACTTGTACTGTTCAGTTGGAGACAGGTCGATACGAATGATGTCAAACTTGCCGGGTAAGTGGGTGTCACCTGTAGCACCAGCAAGCAAATGGTTACAGTGATTCTTTGTACGAGAACATTCATCTGTAACATCGCATGCAAGATATTACTGATTGACTGTCCAGAAATCATATCAACAAAGTGATGAGCAAATGTTTTTGCACTAATGCAGACCTACATGTAAAATATTCAGTTCGTACATGCACTACATACTACCTGTGCATGTTCACCACAGGTATGATGTTTTATACCTTGGGAATTATCATGGTTTTCAGACTTCTGATTTCTGCTGACCTCAAGTTACATTTAACCTTCGCAGAAAGCAATAGGATTCTCATACTCACTAAATCTGGTTCTACTTGACGATTGTCAAGTTAAAGGAACTTTACATTTTTAAGTTTTTGTTTGGGTGATTCATCTCAACTTCCACTAGAACATTACTACAATGTACCCTCAAAGTACTTTTCTTTAGTGAGACATTGGATCATCTTTTTTTAACACTCTTGAAAGATTGGATCAAAACTTCAAGAAAAAGTATTTTGAAACATAAATGTTATTGAGCGGGGAAGATAAGAAATTTATAGAAGAACCTCACATCTCTTTAAGTGGAAGATGAGGAAGGAGTTCACCTGTATGGGATGCAATAATCAGTAAAATTGATTACATTGACACTTACAAGCAGGACAAGAAAGGTGTTTGTTAAATTCTCTTGTACCATCTTCATCACAAAATATATCTGAAACAATATGTTAAGGACTATAGGACTTAATGATCCTATTTGAAATGTGCAGTCATAGTCCTTCCCAACAGTCCAAACTAAGATGATTTCAACAAATTTATTAGATTTATTATAGAAGGAGAAAATGCCTGTAAAATAATACAGTAGTCATCGCAAATTACTATTTTTATTTATTTTCTTACTTATAGAAAGAAAATATTATGCATTGAATATGGAGGTAGAACATTGTATTAAAGCTGGAGGAAAATATTTATATCAACAGTTCCTCCCACAAAAACTTCATAGACATGCCAATTTTATTTCAATTTTACAAGTACTCTTCTTAAAAGATATTAACTTTTAACATTTTTGATATTTCTTCACCTTCTGAAAACATCTGTTATGACAATATGAATTTATATCTCCATAACATTTCAGGCTAAACTGTCTGGAAAGGATACGGGAGCAGGAAGTAACCCATCCATGTAAGCTGATTCTCTTTCGACATTTCTTGTAGTTACAGATCATTTCATCCACCACTGTGCTCACTACCATTTCTTTGTCCTGAGAATAAAGACTTGAGAGTTAATCAATGCTTCCAAAACTCAGGCAATAGGCCCATGAAAGTCATGGAAACAAGGTCACATAAGGGTAAATGCCTTTGAGTAGTGTTCAACAAAGAAAAGGATATCAATTCCTATAAATGTACTGCACATTTTTTTTAACGTTCTTGCAAGTTACTGCTTTGACTTCTGTATTCAAATATGCAAAGGCCTTCACATGTTAGTGTTGTGCAAACAAGTACAATTTATTTGCGGTTAATATCTTTGCAAGCTTTACATAACCATATTGAAAGTAGTGTTTACACGGGTCCAAAATTTTGGAACCGGGTACCCGAGAGCCTTTACCTGTCGGGTATCAGGGTACCCGAAAAGAAATTGTTTACATATTGGATGCTATACTAAATGAATTATTTTCTCCACTGACAATGTTTTCATGTTGAAATAGGTGTAAGATAAGGTATAAAACCTTCCTCAGTAATTTCTATTTGCTTCTTTCATTAACTTGTTAATAACTTCATATAATTAACATCACTACTAACATCGCACTGCCACTGATGCTTATGTTTGTTCTCCACCTCTATTGGATTAGACCATATAAATATCCAATTAAGCTTTTAAACAGTTTTTAATACTACTTCTATCTATTATACAGACCCAGGGTTCATTAGCTCTGGGATTGAGCAATTCTCACAATTTGATGCATTTGGAATCAACGTTTAGTAAAATGCCACTTGTGATTATTACTTTTTTTTTATCCCGTCTATAATCCATTAGTAACATCTCGTAAATTTCCTTGTCAGTGTTACCTTCTATGAAATAAAAGTATGAAAAGGAAATAATTGTGAGAATTCTTTCAATTTGTTCCACATGGTTGCCTAACACCACACTAAGGCAATGGGGTAATCTAGCCTCACCATCTGTTTATTAGCTGAAATTGTGATGCAGTTATAAGATATCCATGGAATACTTTCCTTATTGCTGTTATCTTTGACCACATGGTAACCTAACACCACACTAAGTCAATGGAAAAATCTTGCCTAACCATCAGTTTGCAAAAACAAAAAATATCACACTTTGCGTAGGATTCGGGTAATAAATTAAGAACCGGGTAGTATCGCGTCGGGCTGGTACCCGGGTACCCTGTGCAAACAATAATTGAAAAGGAATTTATTTATTTTCTACATCTATAGCCATGAGCCTAAGGACTATAACAATGTGAAATAAGTAACTAAAAGCTTTAGAACATGGTTCATAACTAGCAGACCATGTCTTTTTATCATGTTATCTCCTGGTTTCATGGATGTTTCAAGGCCTGACCAAGAAGGGATAAAGCCCTAGGCAGCCACAGGGGTCAATTATGGGCCCAAGAAAAATTGGAGGGAATATGGGATAAAAAGTAGGCCTATGTGTAAGGAGTACAAAGATAGGCCAGTGACAAAATTTTGCAGTACTAGTAAGACCCACGTTGCTTGGGAGACTCCGGATGTGTCTTTCATTTTGACGTTATGTCAATGGCCACCCTAAGATAGGGCCTATAGGCTAAGCCTTGGACAGCTAGGCCAATTCAGATAATCTTATCAATATCAATCAAACAATTAAGGAGTATAAGCTCAGTGGTTAACGCTGGCGCCTTCCAATCATAAGATCCCAGTTCGAGTCACTCCAAGATTCATACATGTTGTCCAGTTACAGAGTTGTTGGCAATTGACAATTCATAATCCTGGACGTTAAATATGAATCTAAGAGACTGACTTTGGTCAGCTTGCCGCTTTGATAAGCCAATGAGGCTTCTTTGCAAGTTCCTGCTTGCAGGAGGATATAAAATACATACATACATACATCAATCTCACTAACAATAGTAGTACTAGGCGGTTTCAGTTGTTTTCCGCACACGTTACTTTCCGCACATTACTTTCCGCTGAAAAAATTCTTGTGCGGAAAACAACTTTTTTTTCCACTTACCTGTGTACTTTTTTTTTTTTCAGGATACCAAATTCAGGATGATAAAAATAACATGAGAAAGTATCAAAGAACGTCGATAAGCATGGTTAGACTGAGTTCATGTTAGAACAGTTAAGCTGCTTGTACATGAGGCTTGGGGTGTTTGTAAAATCGTCACGGTAGCTCACTTTTTTTCACCTTCACGCCATATCCAAAACTACAACCAAATATGGTGGCGCTGTTTAACTAAAATTAAACTTGTGCTGACAGCCTAAGCTAGTGCTTACAGCCTAAGCTACAACCTTAGCTATCCTAATAATACTCTAGTCTCGAAGCTACATTTTATCCTGCCAGTTAAATGCTATCTTCTCTATCCTCCTAAATCCTTCCATGTGCCTAATCATTTCAGTAAGTCATTCTGTTCCTCCCAAAAAAACTGTACTTTCCGCTGAAAAAACGTTGTTTTCCGCTGACAAATTTGTGTGCGGAAAAAAACAGTTTTGTTTCAGCGGAAAGTAACGTGTGCGGAAAATAACGGTTCCCGTACTAGGCCTTGTAATACTAGTTTTTCTATTGGTTCATCCTGAAAGTTATTGTGTTAATTTAAACCTACAGAAGAAAACATAAAGTCCGTTCCCCTATTCGTCAAATAACGTTAGATTTCTAGGCCAGGCCAAACATGTAAAGTGTATAATTTATACACTGCAGAGGCCTAGTACTTTAGCATCTATTTTCTATTGATAGAATTTAATATGATCGTATACGCCGATGATCCTAGTATAGTCCGTAGGCCCATTGCGAAGTTCGGAACACTGCAAAGTTCGGACACCCCTAAGAAATACACGATTTCACCATGACAACCTACAGGAAGAGCCAAATTTCACGAAGTACGAAGCTACAGTTATTTTCTCTCCAAAATGACCCGTGTGCAAGCAAGTACTTACATATTTGTCAATAAAAGGAAGTTATAGTTTTGGGGTGTTTAATGCTTAGGTGTCCGAACTTCGCAGTGTCCATGTACTAGCATGGACACTTCCAATTCCGGACACCTAAGCCTTAAAACACCCCAAAACTATATCTTCTGGTATAAATCACCTGAAAATATACTTGATATGGTGGGAGAAGTGTGTTATATTAAGATACACGGCCAAACTTTCTTTCCTGCAAACTGTTTTCACGTTGTAAAAAAGAAGATTCTTCGTGATTGTGGTATTTCTTTGCTAGAGTATTGCTAATTTTCGGACACACAGTCCCACAGTGTGGCGCTGGTGATAAAATTGGTGGCGCAGTTGCTCTTTCAGTAATTATAACAGACTTCATAGATCTCCGTCATTTTATTGACAAATATGTAAGTATTTACTTGCACACGGGTCATTTCGTACTTTTTGGTGAAATTTGGCTCTTCCTGTAGGTTGTCATGGTGAAATCGTGCATTTCTTAGGGGTGTCCGAAATTGGCAGTGTTCCGAAATTAGCAATACTGACTATGCTACTAGACTATGGCCTAGGCCTATCTTTCCCGCAATGATTATATGTTAGGCTAATCACATCTCATAAAAAGATGAACACTTAGTTATGGATCACACGGTACGCTTTTCCAACATAGAATGAAGATCTCTAAATAAACAAGAATTGAACAGGAAGTTCATATTTACAGCCATGCCAAAACTAGCAAGAGGATAGTGTTAATTCAGTTCTTCACATTCAAGTACTGTATCTTCGTTACGCTATCAAAATAGCAAAGGTTGCACAAATATATCTAATTGTAAAGGAAAACACTAACAGATTCTGGACCACTGTTCTGGACATACCTACCTTGCTAGGCTGTACAGGTTGCCAGATGATAAGGAAAGTTTTCGACCAAAACCTTGCTAAAAACTTACACCGCTTTTCTGTGTATCATTAAATCGTTTTCGAATGTTTAGCTGTCTAGCAAAAATGGCAAAGACTGTTAATTTCTGACAAATTTAACTTTTTTTTTCTCTTATACTTTACTCTTTGGGGAATAATATTTTACAGCGGGTGGATGGGAGGGGAAACGAAGCGGAAGGGACGGGAATGGAAGGGGAAAGGCGCCCGGCATCGCGCAGCAGTGGCATAAGGAGGAGTTACATGACATCTGTTGAAAGAGACCTAGGTATATACATTGACTCATCTCTGCAACTTTCTAACAATGTCTCGAAGCTCAGGCGCGTAGCCAGGAATCTGCCAAGGGAGGGGCGAAAATGTAGGCAAATTATCAGAGCCGTAGATTCTGCATTGAAAACTGTCTAAGCGTAGCGCCACCATGGATTGACGCGAAGCGTACAAGAACATTTTGGCTGGAAATGCCTCACAGATCGCTGGAAATGGCACTTCCCAGGCCTTGTAAGTTGCATCTTAGTATTTTCTCTTTTGAAATTACTAGCGATATCATAAAAACATTGAATGTTTTTTTTTAAATATGTTCAAGGGGGGGGGCGGCTGTCCCCTTCGCCCCCCCCCCCCCTGGCTACGCGCCTGCCGAAGCTGCTAAAAGAGGTGAAATGGTTTTAGGTATGATCAAGAGGAACATCATTTTTCTGAAAGAGGACATAGTTTCTCAGTTTGATTTTTCATGTCATGGCCTCTTGAAACCTGATTATACCGTGATCATATATACCGCATTGTCAAATTGGTCTTACTACAGCTTGACGGTGTCTCTAAGCATGGGCGCAGATCAGTCTTGGATAAAGATGGGGACGCGTGTTTGTTCTCTGATACTATCTAAGCGGAGCGCGACCATGGGTTCGCGCGTAGCGTACAATTAATTTTTTTGTGGCAAATATACCTCCCAGATCGCCGGAAAAAAACACTTCCCAGACCCAATGATGTTCCCAAACCTCCTTAAGTTTTAGTTCTCATGGCTTGGAAATTTAGTTTGGGGAAATACACGGGCGTCTGCAGAAAAAAAACCAGGGGACAAATAATCAAAGTAGACACTTGTGTACGATGGGTCTGGGGTCCTCTCCCAGAAAACAATTATAGACTGCCGCAAATGTGATTTCCGTCCTATATTTAACAACTGTGGATAAGTATAATAAAATGAGAACTGGTGATAATTTAAGCTACATCGACTTATATGAATGATGCCCCTGCATGCTTGTATGTTCATCTTAGAAAGCTCACATATACGTCTCACAGTACGATGAAAAGTGTACCATAGTGTAGCAGGCCCAGTTTATTCTTACTTCAGAGCAGTGGCGTAGCTAGGATTTTTTGAGTGGGGGGCCATGGGGGGCTGTCCTTTCTTGTGGGGGGCCGGATGTTACTATCTAAGCGGAGCGCCACCTTGGTTGGCGCGGAGCATACAGAGAAAATTTGAGATTTCAGCACCCCCCAGATCGCAGGAGATGGCACCTGTGAGGCAAAATAGCAACCAAAAAGATGTGCAACTTTGGTGACAGAAATGCAAAAAAAGTTTTTTTCTCTTTCATGCTGACTGGCCTTGCCAACTCAGCCAGACTTTTAACTTGAGGGAAGTTGGCATCATTTGTCGTTTCAAGGTGTCAAGGCCTTTCTCCCAACTCAAACCCATGTGGGCTACCGGTAGGTTTGCAGGATATGCCCACATGTGGACTTAAATAGCATTAGAGGAAGGGAATGGAAGACTAACACGCATCGATGTTTCGGTAATGGTCCACATTGGTGGCTCGGTGCTAATTAGGCCATTTATTGGGTTTCTTGAGGCAGCTGTCATCAGAATCTTGGTTTTTGTGCCAATCGATGACCGATAACATGTATTGGTATGTAAATTTCTTCTTCATATATCTAGCAACACTCTAAAAACAAATGAGTGGATTTCATTCCATTGGAGTGATCACTCGGCGCACTTCAAATTAAGAGTGAAATTTAACTCTATTGGAGTTAACCCTCACTCCCAATATGAGTGAATATAACTCTATTAGGAGTTAAGATTTACTCCAATGGAGTGGAAATTCACTCTTATACCGGAATGTGCTCAGTTCAGGGGCGTCGTGCGAAAATAAATTTGGGGGGGGGGGCCGTGAGCAGGTGATGACTATCTAAGCGGAGCGCCACCACGGGTTGGCGCGCAGCGTACAAGAAAATGTTTCGTCTGGCAGACCCCTCAGATTGCAGGAAACGGCACTTCCCGTACTTTATGGCAGTAAGCAACACCCCTAAAATTGATCAAAATTTCCGGCAATTTTTTATTTTGGGAAATATTCTCGAAGGAAGTGATCGGCATTTATTCCTCAGTTTACCAATTCCTCGTCTCCCAGAAGCGCCCAAAATTTAAGAAATCGAAACATTTTTGTGTTGGCTGATCCATGATCGCCGCCCATGCCCGTGAGTTCTGTCATACCCCTAAATTGACACATTCGTCGATAAGTTAACTGTAGTGTAGGCCTTAGTATACATCCATTGACTTTAGATGCTGTTTGCTATGCTCTGAGCCTCTAAGCTCAGACAGGTCAGGTCCCAGAGAGTAGTGTTATCATATTGAGGTAAGGTTGGTTATTTTTAGGGTGTAAGATTTCCAAATGCCCAAAAAACGTACAAAACTAGGGTGAGGGTGTTAAAAGCTTAAAAAGTACCACAATTTGGTCAGCAAATATAGCTGAAATGGATTCAAACTCATGAAATATGTAATTCTGCTTGACTGCAAAAAGTTTAAGTGGCCTGCTGTATCGTTGCTAGTAATAATTGAAGGTGCGTCAATTACGGGGGTGCGTCAATTGTGAAGCCTTTACTATACAGTTTTAATACATATAGGCCTACAGCGCATGTGTTATGTACCCCTGTACGAAACTTTCACTGTGCGATGTTATCAATTAATGCCTTCACAGAAATCTTCGATCAAATAGATCATACAATACTAGTGTGCTCAATATGTCTAAACCAATTCCAAACACATCTACATATATTTACGAAAAGCTGCGAGTAATTTTGAACGGTTATATCTTCGTTGCAACGAATGGATGAAGACATTTTGATAACCTCGAAGTGAAGTTTTCCATTGTTATGACGTAACTTTTCCGACCAATCATGAGCGACTATTTACACACAATTGCAAACCTGTTTGGGAAAAAAAAATTCGCGGCCCGGGGGGCACGGGCCCCCCCCAAATTTTGTCAAAGGTGTCATAAAATTTTGTCATAATTTAAAAAAAAAGTGTTTTCGAACAGTGTCACGACTGAATTTCTTGAAGGGCCTACGAGAAATCGGGCTTCTGTTGACTGCTTGGTCAATGGTTGTTGATATTCAGTCAAAC
>JAIPMN010000611.1:3463-36629 GCA_020650975.1 Apostichopus californicus | reverse complement strand
CTGCTTTGCAAGAGCCTAAGGGGAACTAGAATGATGCATCACTACTCTCTATTTTCATCATCCTTTTAAAGGAACTGGTATGTGTGGTGTTTAATTGTGAAGATTTGGCCAAAAATATACTTTAAAGTCAAGAACATCAATATTGTTAATTAATGTACAGAAAGGTGTTCAACTTTCCAATAAAAAAGATTGCATGATAAAAAGATGATTTCCTTTCACAATTCATAGAGTATTTTTTTGTGTTAATGAAAGAGCCTGTTCTATAAAAGCTTGTAATACGTGACATGCAGGTGTTTACTTGCTGACATTGAACTATTTTGCAATATTGTCATGTAAATGCAGTTAATAAACTTCAGTAGCTGCTAGAGTTTCTTCTTATATTCCATTTTTCATTCTGTTTTTCTAAACTTAAGACTGCAGAAATACCTTTTAATACTCATGAAGTGGATGTCCTTTCTAAACAGCGAAAACAAAATAAGAAAGAAATGATGGGACTTACCTTGCCTTCTCCCTTACCTGTCTCATCACACATTAGCAGGCTCACTCTACAATGACTCTACAAAGTACCCTTACCTGTCTCATCACAAATTAGCAGGCTCACTCTACAATGTCTCTACAATGACTCTACAAAGTACCCTTACCTGTCTCATCACACATTAGCAGGCTCACTCTACAATGTCTCTATAATGACTCTACAAAGTACCCTTACCTGTCTCAGCACACATTAGCAGGCTCACTGTACAAGGCCTCTACAGTGACTCTACAAAGTTGCACATTGAATACATATTGAAAGGCAGGCTCATCAACAGACATGGCTTTAGGTCATCTGTTATGCTCCTTTTACCTAATTCATAAATATTAATTTGTTAATAAACAAATCCAATGATAAAGATATCATTAATAACAAAATTCTTGTTGTATTAAGAAGTTATTTTGTTTGGAAAAAAACAATACAAAACTTTGCACAGGAAGTTATGTTCCCTTATGCATTCAAGCTAACAATGGTTTTGGCTGACATCAGCTCACAAAACAGTTTAAGTCAGTTGTGTTGATATTTGGCATCATGATACCCTATGATGGTTTCAATGGTTTGAGGCCCCATACTTATTAATACATGAAAAATGATAACTGTGTATCGTGTGGATTTATTTCAAGTTCACATAAACATGTTGCAATACAATTGTCAATATTTGTGAATGGTACTTTTAATGAATAATTTTTTTGTGAGCCAAGACCTACAGTAACTAACAAACTGGCTCAGATTGCATTGCAAGCCATTGTGACATACTATGGCCAATCAAATGGTCAATACTTAGATTTTAACCAGAGTTTCTGAGTCTGAAAATCTTGTTAACTAGATAAAGTCAAATGGAAAACTTAGCTAACCCATGTACTTGGTATGTTGAACCAACTTAGTGGGTTGAAGTATTAGAGGTAGACGGTTGTTTGAGGTCATCATATGTTACAGTGTGAAAACATTGTAACGACCATAACATCAAAAACAAAGCTGGATGAGCTTCATATTGAAAATGTATATTAGTAAGTAGAACAATGATATAGTCATATTTGTCATAGAGGTCAAAGGTCATTTGACACATGATGTGGCACAAGCCCTGGCTGTTTTGACTGGTGACCATACCCCGTACATTCCATATGAAATCATCAGGCTAATAATTATTACATATACACTGAAACCCAACTATTGCCATTACTAGGTACAGTTTTTAATATTTTTCCCTGCACCCTCTCTTCCCCTCTACCACATATACTTTTAAACTGCCTCCATCACCATAGCTCCCAACTCTTGAGGAGGCAAATGCTGGTCCATGCCACGAATCGCCGTCCTGGGGGAGGGGTATATATTTGAATTTTTTTGGAATCCTGGTGATGCCTACATGTAAAATGGTGTCACTTAGAAAGGCTTTTGTCACCCAAAATTTTCTGAGAAATATGCATTTTTTTGTGTGTAACATCAATAAATTGAATAGTATACAAATAATGAATGGTTATGAGTGCAATAGTGCAAATATTTCATGAGTTGAAAGATGGAATGTTCCATTCAACGAGGCACAGCCGAGTTGAATGGAACAAATTACATCTTTCAACTAATGAAATATTTGCACTATTGCACGAATGGAAACCATTCATTATCTGTTTTATACAACACCTTCAAATTTGGATATAATTGGATGTAAAATGCACTCATGCAACAGATTGTTTTGAACAGACAGGTTTCTCTGCTCTCTTACCATTGAAAAAAGTGCTATCAAAAAAGTTTAACCCATGGTTCTATTTCATAGAGTGCAATAGAGCGGATTTTGCATGCAATCGACGAGCAATTGACCAATCAAATGGCCGGAATATAATTAGGTGTTGTATAATAGGTGATAATTCATTCTTTCCTGTGGCATGAAAACAAGGGCGTAGGAACCGGTGGGGCTGGGGGGGCGCCAGCCCCCCCAGTGAAAAACATGGTGGGGCGGAAGTATCATTCGCCCCCCCCGCTCCGCAAGTCAGAAAACCCCTTTTTCATTTCCAAATGAGAAAAAAATCTCATTTGGAGCACCAAATTGCATCTAAGGCCAGGTGAAAATGCAAAATTTTTTACAAAATGGAGTGGGTGTTGAAGTGTGCTATATTGCACCAAATTGCATCTGAGGCCACCTGGAAATGCAAAAAAATTCCAAAAAAGACCCCTCCCCCAGGCCGGCCATCAGTCTTCAGCCCCCCCACTCAAAAGTACTTTCCTACGCCACTGCATGAAAATGTTCGCTGCAGTGCTCGCCCCAATGAAAAGAAATAAAGGCTAATTTGAGGTTCAAATGATGCTGTAAAGGAGGTTTTATACTCTATTATGCTAAATGCTAAAGAAATGATGGTTGCTAAGTCAAAATTTGATGCAATTTTTTTTATGTATACTTGACAATTACAATGCGGGTTTTTCGGACGCTTGTGCGGGTCAGCGGGTTTGGGTGTTAGAATGCGGGACCAACCCGCGAATTGCGGGTCAGTTGGGAGTTCTGCATCACCTTTCAAGCAAGGATGTGATAAAGCCTGCCCAACAGTAGTGAGATTTCCTCATTTCATCAATGCATCTTCTTCCAATCCTCTTGCACCTCTCCCCTTAATTCTGCAGTAACTATTACCTATTGGATCTTTCTAATTTAATGAAGATACTACAACTCTTAAATGTGTGAGGCTATTATACTGTAGCTGTTGCCTATTGTTTCATCAAACTTTGTGTTCGGTACAGTCAATAACAATTGGGCCATTATAACAGAGAAACTGGTTTCTGTTTCATACATTTTGTTTGATTCACCTAGCTGTTCTCAAACACCACAAAATCACAATCACTGTTGATTGTACAAATGTACTCATTCATATAAAGTTGTCTCATTGCGGTTTCATTTCTTTGCTGCATGTTTGCATTCAAACCTCATGAAAGTTTGGTCATCTTTAAATTAAAACATTGACACCTTTCACTTGGTTTGAAAGGAACATCATTCTTGCTATGCCCAATTGTATGCACTATTTTACCAGTACATTGGATACCACACAGACGACCTGCACTTGTATTCGTAAGTGTACTGTATATGTACTACACAGAGAGAAATGTAGACTGTCTGTACTAGGAAACATTTCTTCCACAAGCCAAAGGTCACTTGATACTTTTAATTAGGTTTCGATTAAGGTAGAAGGTAGGATGCATTTTGGAGCTGTTTGGGAGGAATAAAGGAGCCCTTTAAAGTACCTTCATCTTCGTTTCAGGATGAATGTCACTATGGAATATATCTGAAGTAGTAAGCTTAATTGTTGATTGGGTTGTGATGATGTCAAGCTCAAAGTTATCCCTTGCTCATGTTTAAACATGAGCCCTGAGAGAATTATCTCTAGGATAAGTGTACCCTTATTCCTTCATCTTCTCCGTTCACTCCACCCTAACCCTCCATGAGGAATAGTTCTCAGTCAAACCTAAGACTATCTTAAGCCCACTACTCTCATGAACAAGACTGCTCTGGCTATTTCAAATACTAAAGGTGCTCCTGCTTTGTTGTTTTTCCAATGACTTGGCAATTTCCAATAATTGTTTCTGATGATATGATTAAGTTGGAAGTATTTCAGTGCTCTCTCCTAAGGGTTGACTATTATCTCTACTTGTTTGTTATCCTGCAATATATGTACCTGCATTCTCTCAGGTTTCTGTTTGCATTGCCACTGTAAATTTATCAGTTTCCATAATCATATCATCATGCTTCATATTTTGGATGGTGTGGTGGTAAAAAATGATTTTAGTAGTGCAATGGCCAGACTGCATGCTTATTGGGCTTTGTAATTAAGTGTCATTGAAGGAATCTTCCCACCTTTTATTGATAGAGGCTTAAAACGGAAGTGAAGGGAAATTAGAACTTCCCGAGGGAGTGTAGTTGAGAGAGTTTGGAAACCTTCAGTTTGAAGAGATTTGTCAGTAGTTTGACTGCTTTATATTAGGACAAGACAAGAACACCGAAGGGTGACGTGAACATTTAAATGTCTGCTATATCCTGCTGCTTGGGGTAAATTCCTACATTATATGGTGATCTGTTGTCTCGCAAGTATTACAGTATACCAAGGTTAGTGTGCATACAGCTATGTACTTGACTATTACACATTCAGTTTACAATTAATGTATACAAATTGATAGCAAGGCAAATTGTAATATGTAGTAGTATTAGTGAGGATAGACAGTGCTTGGAGATTCTATGAGGTAGGTCTGTTTCTAGGTTCAAACAAGCATCAAGACAGTCAAACTGTGAGCTTAGCAAGTGAGTTTGATCCGGTGATCAGTACATGTTAATATCGTAAGGGTAGTTCTGATATCCGCAGTCATTAAAGTATATACACAGCCATAGCAAAGCATGTGAAAACAATATCATTTATGGTTCATATAATGCAGTGACCCTAACTGGGAGGTCAAGTATGCTCTGAAAACTAGATATTTTTCAAATCTCCAGGAGACTTATGATACCACAAAATATTCCTGTCATTCTGTTTCCTCTATAATGGAATTCCTGAAAATAAAACCACGTAAGCTAAAAATAAGAATTAAGAGGTTTCCTACTGTAGGTTAAAAAAACAAGGATGTAAGATTAAAAAGTCTGCTGAACGAGCACTACATATATATACACACCAGCAATTAGTAATCATGGCTAAATTTAAGCTTAATTTGAGCTGTGTGATGATTTATTTCACAACTAAGCCTGTTTTTTGTTTGGCCAATGAGGTGATCCAAACTGTACAGGATTAAAGGCATGATTGAAGACTCGCCCCAAACCACGTGTGGCCATCTGAAAAAGTTAACTTTCTGTTGCTTGCAAGTGATGTTTTGTTCGTGTCGCTACAAAATGCAGACAGTAATGAAACGTGATACCTTGTTATCTTTAGCTGGACCTGAGATGTCCATCGCTGTATCGTTAGTACACTGTGCTGTGGGTATTGACCGCAGCTGTATGTACTGACTGTACACTAGTGTCTAATTACCGATGGTAGCAAGCTGTGTGTGTATTTTCTGGGATCGATGGTGGTGTCTAACACTTCTGTTACACCTCATTCTAAACTAGGTCAAATTACTGGCATTAGACGTTTCTTTGTGCGCGAGTCTTCACACCCTTTAACCACAATAACCATAGTCATTTTGCACCACTTTCTGTCAGCACTGTTTGATTTGTCAAAACCAAGCCAACCCACCTCTCACCTTCCTTCTTTCAATCATGTGTGATTATGACCAACCATCCCTGGCACTATTTACAACCACTGTATAATTTTTTTCATCCCTATATCCACCTGTCTCTACTGTTTATTACCACTGTTTCATGTATGATATATTTTAGTGAAATGTTCATGATGCTTAAGTTCAGTGTGTTGATTTTATTTGTGTGTATTTTCAGGTTCCCAAACAGCTCAGAACACTATGAGTAAGAGGATGAATTCTAAAAGTCCTGTCTATGCTGTCAGTGACCTTGGAAGTGACCTTGAGATTGACCACTGCCAGCTATCAGCTGATGCCTCTCCAGAAACGCCTTCTAGGGGAAGGGGAAAACTTAACTGTAACAGACTTAGCTTAGCTGAAGAATTTGCCACCATGGAGGAACAAATTCTGGGTGAAAAAGCGCTGGATTCTGAAGAAGATGAAAGTGACTATTACGGTGGATCAAGTGAGGTTACAACCCCAGAGTGGGATAGCGATAAAATTGAACACCATGAGAGACCTGAGATCTCATTAAGAAGAGGAAAAAGTCCTCAGATGAACAGTCCAGATGGAGGTGATGGTAGCATGCTAATTGGGGGTAAAAGAACTACATTAGAGGACTCCAATAAATATGGAAGTGACTTGAATGCAAACTTGAAAAGCCTGCAGGATGGTAGAAACAACATTTCAAACTCATTGCAATATTGTACAACATCAGACAGAGAAAATATGACAAACCCATTAGACAAGCGAAAAGTTGAGGAAATAAAGCCAGAAGTGAGGATTGGAAAGGTTTCGTGTGGTGGTGTGGAATCAGACACAACAAACCATTCACAAGTAATGAACCATAGTACTAGCAGCTCATCCAATTCTGCACAGTCAAACTTTCCAAAAGTTGAAGTTTCCAAAGTGAAGGATATGTGCCCCACCTGTGATGGGGTACAAGGGACAAACCCCACCCAAAGCGATGGAGATGTGACTATGCCTGTCTTGGATTGGGAATCGTTAGAAAGACATTTAGCCAAAATGGAAATCGAAGAGAAAAACAAGAAACAAAATAATGAAGAGCTGCCCTCTCAGCAAAGTCCCAGGCAGGTATGTACCTTTTATTACTTTTTGGTTTAGATGACAAGAGAAACCTATGCAATCATGATGGTCATGGTCAAACTGTGAAAAAAACTTGGAAACATGATTTCTCAAGTTAGGAAGCATTGGAACTTTCATACTCGATATGTGGATGCATTATAGTGAGTAGAAGAACCCTATTGGTTTTGGAGGAGGTCAAAGGTTATCTGATGTCACCAGATGTCAAATGCTAAAAACTTTGTAAACACAATATCTCATGATCGGAACTTTTAATTCATTTTATACTTGACATGTGTATGCATCATATTCAGTAGAAGAACCCTATAGTTTTTAGTAGGTAAAAGGTCATGTGAGGTCACCAGAGGTCAAATATTGAAAACATTGTAAACTCGATACTCAAGTTAGGAAGCATGGATACTTGCATACTTGGCATGTGCATGCATTACAGTATATTGAATAGAAGTACTTGATTGTTTTTGGAGGTCATCTGGGTCACCAGCAATCAAACTTTGAAAACCTTTTAAACATGATATCTCATGGTAGAAATCATGGATATGTTTCATACATGGTATATGGATTTGCCATATTGAATACAAGAATCCTGTTGTTGTTTGTGTAGGTCAAAGGTTAGTTGAGGTCATCAGAGGTCAAGCTCTGCAAACCTTTAATCATGATATCTCAATGTAGGAATCATAGATACTTCTCATTCTTTGGTGTGGATTCATCACATTGAGTGCAAGATCCCATTGCTTTGGTGGAGGTGTGTATTGCCACGTCTAGTAGACTGACCTGTGTTTATCATGCCATAGTGTAAAATAGTGGTTCAGGTCATTTATATTATAAAAGCTATTACTGGAGAACAAGCAGAAGTCATAAAAACCTCAATGTATTTAGCATTCTGGTAACAATTGATGTTACACTTATATGTGCTTAAAGAGAAAGTGTTCCAAGAGTAGTGACAGAGTCAAGGAGAACACATCAGTACTGCGATACAGCTATATCAATTGTGTAAATGAACAATGTTATGTGTTAAGGTACATAAGTGAGTGGATCAGCTGATTAAGTGACACTGTGTTGTAAATTTTGCACTCCCCACTCTTCTCTTGCATAATCTTCAACTAACATACAGTATAAAGGACTTTGAATGTTGCATAAATATCTTGTTTCCAGTTGTTGCTGCTGGATGCCAGTTTGATATGGAAAAAGGGGATCCATATATTGTGTATCATGTATCTTGTTGCTGTGAAAAAAGTTAATTTTACTTTACGTTTACAACTATACCTATAGCAACAGATCTGTGTGTCGCAGTTGAAATCAAAATGGTTAACGAAACCTGTCAAATGTGTCGTCCGGACTTATCAATAATTTTTAATGATACTAATTGGATTTGATAACAATCTTGAACTTCATATTTTGTATTTAAATGCATCTTATTGAGTACACCAATCTCTTTCATTTCTGTGAATGTCAAAGGTTATTTGAGGTCAGCATCTGGCCTTTTATTCTAGTCTGCGCTGTCGGTATTTAATGATTTGCGTATTGACAATTTAGTATTTCATTCTCAAACAGTATGCTTTCATAATAAAGTTTTTGTAAGATGGTTTATCACTTACTTAGAAATCACCTCAAATTATGAGAGTTTTCTTGATGCCAGCACACAAAATCAAATTTTAATTCTGTGAAATGTCTGAGTACTATAATTTGTCAGCTAATAATGCCTGAGTACTACAATTTGTCAGCTAATAATGTCTGAGTACTACAATTTGTCAGCTAATAATATCTGAGTACTACAATTTGTCAGCTAATAATGTCTGAGTACTACAATTTGTCAGCTAATAATGTCTGAGTACTACAATTTGTCAGCTAATAGTGTCTGAGTACTACAATTTGTCAGCTAGTAATGTCTGAGTACTACAATTGTCAGCTAATGTCTGAGTACTACAATTTGTCCTGAAGCTAATAATGTCTGAGTACTACAATTTGTAAGCTAATAGTGTCTGAGTACTACAATTTGTCAGCTAATAGTGTCTGAGTACTACAATTTGTCAGCTAATAATGTCTGAGTACTACAATTTGTCAGCTAATAATGTCTGAGTACTACAATTTGTCAGCTAATAATGTCTGTGTACTACAATTTGTCAGCTAATAGTGTCTCAGTACTACAATTTGTCAGCTAATAGTGTCTGAGTACTACAATTTGTCAGCTAATAGTGTCTGAGTACTACAATTTGTCAGCTAATAATGCCTGAGTACTACAATTTGTCAGCTAATAATGCCTGAGTACTACAATTTGTCAGCTAATAATGTCTGAGTACTACAATTTGTCAGCTAATAATGCCTGAGTACTACAATTTGTCAGCTAATAATGTCTGAGTACTACAATTTGTCAGCTAATAATGCCTGAGTACTACAATTTGTCAGCTAATAATGCCTGAGTACTACAATTTGTCAGAGCTGTCTGAGTACTACAATTTGTCAGCTAATAATGTCTGAGTACTACAATTTGTCAGCTAATAGTGTCTGAGTAAGTTGTCAGCTAATAATGTCTGAGCAATACAATTTGCCAGCTAATAATGTCTGAGTACTACAATTTGTCAGCTAATAATGTCTGAGTACTACAATTTGTCAGCTAATAATGTCTGAGTGCTAATAATGTCTGAGTACTACAATTTGTCAGCTAATAGTGTCTGAGTACTACAATTTGTCAGCTAATAATGTCTGAGTACTACAATTTGTCAGCTAATAATGTCTGAGTAACTACAATTTGTCAGCTAATAGTGTCTGAGTACTACAATTTGTCAGCTAATAATGTCTGAGTACTACAATTTGTCAGCTAATAGTGTCTGAGTACTACAATTTGTCAGCTAATGTCTGAGTACTACAATTTGTCAGCTAATAATGTCTGAGTACTACAATTTGTCAGCTAATAATGTCTGAGTACTACAATTTGTCAGCTAATAATGTCTGAGTATAACAATTTGTCAGCTAATAGTGTCTGAGTACTACAATTTGTCAGCTAATAATGTCTGAGTACTACAATTTGTCAGCTAGTAATGTCTGAGTACTACAATTTGTCAGCTAATAGTGTCTGAGTACTACAATTTGTCAGCTAATGTCTGAGTACTACAATTTGTCAGCTAATAATGTCTGAGTACTACAATTTGTCAGCTAATAGTGTCACAGTACTACAATTTGTCAGCTAATAATGTCTGAGTACTACAATTTGTCAGCTAATAGTGTCTGAGTACTACAATTTGTCAGCTAATAATGTCTGAGTACTACAATTTGTCAGCTAATAATGTCTGAGTACTACAATTTGTCAGCTAGTCATCAGCTAGCTTAGTCCAGTATGTTAACTATGAGCTTATGTTTATAAACTGTGCACATTTAATTTTACTTGCAACATCTGTAATTTAATATACTGCCTTTGAACTCAACTGTGATTAAAAAAACTGAAACCACGGGTGAGATTGTGAGGCCAACAAAGAAAAGTCCTATGTGAGTGTATGCCTTCCTATGTGAGTGTATGTCCTATGTGAGTTAATGCATTGGAGTGTATGCCTTCACTAGTAAGTAAGTATCTTATGAAGATCAGTATACTTACAATAATGATCCATTTATGTAGCAATAACATCTCTGAGGAGTGACATAAGCTTACATGGAGAAAAAAAAAACGTCATTACATAAGACTGTCATTTTGATGCTGTTTTCATGAGCAGGGGGAACCATCTACAGTAGCTGTGTTACAAGAGGAATGAACAATTATTATAGAATCTGTGTAAAGAATTTCATTGTTCAGAAAGGTACAATTTATTGTTGGAGGCAATAGTTTCTTCCAGTTTTATGCCACCCTTGATTAGTGCTACTATTTTAACCTTTTTTGTTTAATTGAAACATTTTTTATAAAATCTTTTTGAGGTTACATCTCTAATCTTCCTTTACATTTCAAATAAAGTATTTATTGCTGAATAGAATCAGACAGTTGTGATCGAGTGTGCACTGCACATGGCAGTATTACTTGTGTTCATCTTATTTGCAAAACTGGACATGTTACCATCATATGTTAAAGAAGACATGTGATAGAGAAGACTACTTGAAGTAATACTGGAGACTGCAACTCCTTGCTGGGAGTACTGGTACCCTCACTGGGAGGATCAAGTAACACCATACTTCATCCATTCATTCCTCATCCTAACAGAAAAACTGTTAAGTCCATTTTGAATCCCAGACACTCTGTCGAGGAAGAGAGCAGTCTATCCTCAAATTGATCTCCACAGACATTTAATTTAACAGAGGATAGTTTCTTTTTCTGAGCTTGTATGTGTTATTAACTTGCTGTCGTTTATTTTTTCTAACTTAACTTAACTGATTGTTTTCTTGTAAATTTAGTTATTGACTGAGGGAAGATGCAGGGTGTTAAATGAAATGCAATACAGTAAACTCTGGCTTGAAGCTGGTTTTGCTGTTGTAGCTGGTAGATCTATGTATGTTATAACATAAATGTATGACTTAACTTTATATCTGTATACTTGGTCCTGTATCACTACATTATAGATAATACAGAAAACTGGGATATCGGTTAATGAATATGCATTTTGAAATTTCAGTAGAAAGGTTTGTGCTATTAACAATAAAGAATATACTCAGTATAATGTCCCAAATAATATATGAAAGGCAACTTAAATTTGATGAGCATTTAAGATACATTGGGTCCTATGTGTTTGGGGGAGGGGGAGGGGAGGGGAGGGGGGAGTGCATGAAGCCACAGTCAATGCCAAATGGCCTGCAATCCCAAATAATTTAAACTTTTTATTTGAATTAACACCATAACCTACAAGCCATTGAACTATTTCACATATGACTATGTGCATACAACCTCCTAGTATGTTTCAGTAGGTTTTGTATCTAAGATTGACCTAACACCTCCTCACTCTTACTTAAGCCATTTAATGAGTTTACTTTGTATTCTTTTGCTCTCTCTCAAGTACAATGCCATAGACTATTTACCCAGCCTCAAGTTTACACAAAGTGCAAGTCAGCAGTGATTGACATTTGCTAAAGTGTATGTTTCTACATGTTTCAATTTGTAAAGACGTTCTCATAACTCAGATGAAAAGCTACAATTTTAATGTTCTTTGCTTTTCCCACATTAGTCTGAATCTGTAATTTTCTTATTAAACTGTTTCCATGTTGACTTTTTTTTTTGGAGGTTTAGTACCAGTGTATGACATTAATTAATCTTACTGTCTGGTCTCTTTCCTCAGGTACAGAAAAATTCTCGAATTGAAATTTTGAGGAAACTTGCAATGGGGGAGGAGGATATTGAAGGAGATATCTATGGCAAAGGAAGGGATAAATTATCCAGTAGGTTACAGAGCGGCATGAATTTGCAGATTTGTTTCGTTAATGATTCTGTAGACGGATCTGACGCTGAGGAAGATTCTGCATCTAATGCAACCCCAAGGGTAGCCAACAGGGACAGTAGATTTCTGTTTAGTAGGGAGAGTAGTGTTGGAAGTCCAAGTAGTGGCACATCCCCTAAGGTAAGTCAGAAGGAGACTGGTGGGTTAGTTGGTGAAGGGGGGGGGGGATGGGGAGAGATTGGAAATAAGTAGGATATGAATACCAAGATTCATAATTTTACAGTTGAAAGCATGCCCTATAGACAACTAACTTTCAGGTGGAAGTTTTTAAATGTCTGTGAATACACATTGCATCATTATTATGTATCAATAGAACAGGGTGAAGGTATGTTAGAAATTGTGATCTACATTACTCTGTGTATGATCTTATCGTATGATGTTGTAATCTGGACGTACTATTTATTGCCATCGTAAATCAGTGAACTTTAATGTAAAACCACAGAAAGTCTGTGATCAGATCAGTGTACAACTTTCATTTGCACTTAGCCCAATATCAGCTTAATGTTCATATAGTGTAGCTGCAAGAATTGTAAACCTGTAGTCAGTAGATTGTTTGAAGCACAATGCCAATCAATGTATTATTTCCTGTTACAAAAATGCTTCTAGACACCATCTGTAACATTTGAGGACCTGGAGGATTTTGAAAGCAAACAGGCGAGGTTACAAGCAGAGACAAGAATTGCCTTAGCACAAGTCAAGGAAGTTGTGAAACTTCAGATGGAATTAGACAGGCAACAGAAGAAAAAATCACCAACTACAGAACTGGTAAGTTCAAAACTAAATCCTATGTGACAAGTCTGAATGGGCAGTCCATTACAAAAACAGAATAACTGATACGATTCTTTTCAGTTCATCTGTACTTTCATGTTAGTTATCACATTGTCACCAGTGAATGATCAATTAATGAAATTTTTGAACCACATGTTTACATTTTGTTCTGCAATTCTCAGCTGGCATTGTTTTGGTTCTGTGTTTAAAGTTGTTGATTATTCTACTATGGGCCATTGTTCTACTCTCATTTCATTGTTAATACCTGATTCGTCTTGCACATACCTAATAGCAGGGATAGCAAATCTGTCTGTCAATGTCCTGAAGTATTGGGAAAGTGATCTTTACTTCCAAATAACTAGCATGAATCGTTACGGCTAAGGATGAGACATTCTTTATTAGGTCTGTATGTATGTAACAATTTTTTAATGGTTTACGATGGATATTTCTGATATACTTTTTGAACAGTAGAGAACGTGACATCACCTTCGCAAATGCAGATTGCGACATAACCCACGCTCCATACTGTTCCTACAGTAATCACAACAGAAACCGTGTTTGAATACAAATTAATTTCTTCCTTAATTTCGGTGAAATATCTTATAAATTATATATGTTTTGCATCGGTGATTTTGTGATTTTTGTGTAACACAAGATAAGTTTGAACAGCAGACTCTTAGTTGTTTATAGTACATCGCGCTGTCCAGCTCCAACGCGAAGAATGTTAGCATGTAGGCTATGCTAACGTTTACAATCGGACAGTTCTGCGAAGCCTAAGCTTCTCGGTACTACATTCTGCTCTGACATCGATTCCGCCAAGTTTCATCTTTCGGTGTTCCAAATACTTTTCAAGCTTTTTAGTGTAAAGTTAATCTGTGAATTTTATTTCAGCCATTTCGAAGAACAGTTTATGAGCTGTGGTTTGATTGTGAGAGTGAATTATGTGCAAAGCTTTGAACGTATACCAACTGGGCATCGTAGGCTGTATCAATCGCGATATGTACATAATATATAATAGGTAATCACCTGTCTTTATTTGCTGCGGAAATAGGAGTGCTAACTTCAAGTCGCTCGTTTTGCCTATTTGCCTGCACTACGTCAATCACCAAATTGATGCGTTCGAACAAACGGTGCTTTTGGTGAGAAACTGTTGAATTTGAAAACCAGATTTCTACAAGAAGAAAACGTTGAATGGGGACAATTTTCACATGATTTTCACATCAGGGGATAGGAAAGATATAACTATGTGGGTCATTCAGTATAGTACAGTAGGTGAATGGGCAGAATGAAAGGGAATAGGAAAATGTAGCTATGTGGGTTATTTAGTGAAATCAGCTTTTCTCCATTAGTCCCACCTGGAAAGAGTGCACTTAGAATAAGAAACATTGAATCTACTTAGGATTTTTGTTTTCAGAAATTCATCAGCAAACAGGTATTGAGACTTTAGAGTTGCTACCCACATATCATATCTTGTAGTTAAGCCACTATGTCGACCTATTCCTGTATTTTGTGTTACTGCATGGTCTATTTAATACCAATAAATTGTTGTCTTTTCACCATTCTGCTGTTTAGCATGTTAAGTGTAATTCTGTTTGCAATAGGCAGCTTTTCAGTGAATTTCAGTACCATTTTTTATATCATTCCTTAAAATGATGTTGCACCTACTATTAAAGACATAGATATACCAGCTGCAGCAGTGTTCTTTCTGCTATGTTCTTATTTTTTATCCTTCAGAGATCAATAAATTTAAACATTTTCCCTAAACCTATTTCCAATATGTTAAGGGATGGACTGTTATCTTCATCCTATCACCTGGTTTTTATTTCTCTTCCACAGGCTGGTGTGTCTGGTTTGTCAGATATATCTGAGGGACTCAGCAACAACCACTTCGATCAGAAACTCCTACAGAGAATGTCAATCAGCAAACTTCAGTTCATTGCTAATGAACTTCATTCCAAGATTGAAAGTAAGTCTGCTGTGCCATCAAGTTAATACAGGTCTTTAGTTTTTCTTAATTGTTCATTGCTCTTTCCTTTTTGTCTTTCATCAACATGGCTAGTTTTTTGTCAAACCCCTCTTTGGGTAGTGACTAAGATGAGATAATGAGAGAAATGTTGAAAAAGGGTTAAAGAGGCCATGACATGTAAAATCAAACTAATCAAGAGTAACTTCCTCTGAATCTATGAGAAAATCTATGTTCAGAACTATTCTCATCACCTTCAAAACCTCAAGGCCTTATTAGAAATTAACGTTTAATATTGGCATCCGAAAACAGACCTCTGAAAAATGCGATTTCAGAACAAGACAACGATGACGTCATGTTAGGAACAAAAGTGCCAAGCCCAGGCATGTACCGGATGCGCCACGATCATACCGTCACACATGCACGCACATTTTACACTGAGAGAACAACCACTGCATTACGCTATATCGTTTTTTTTTGCCATGTTGTAAAATATCCGGGAGAAATGCCGGTCCGTTATGTTGTTGGGGGCTGCAGTGGGGGTGATAGGGATGTGTCAAAATAAGTAGTTACAAAGATTATATTCCAAAGGGTGTTTAAATCTCACAGCGATTTATTTTAAACAGTTACAGAGCCAAAAATTCACACAACGTAGTTCAAGTCTTAAATCATTGAACAAAGTTTATTCTATATCAGTTCTAGACAGTCATTCTGGACAATCTGAACAAGCCTGTGACTAAACCAACATTAACAACAATCATTGTATTATATGACATAAAACTAAAATTGTACTTTCCATAGACAATATCATTCTTAAATGACACTGATGCAATTTGTGACATCAAAGGAGGTTTAAGGAAAAACAACTTACCTAAAAATTTTGGCTTTAAGCCTACGAAACAGATGCCTGTCCATCGCCATCAATAGTTGTTGTGACAAATCAATTAGAATAAACCAGAAGCAAATAGAATAAAGGGCAATTTAAACCAAGAAACACTGCACGATGCAACTCACATTCAACACTGTTACCCACACTCGCAACACGTACAACACTGACGCGCAACGTGAAACACAGCATCACACACATTAAAACAATCGGAGACCATTTACAGGGTTTACTGCTGAGTTTCTGAAGAAAAGATTGTAAAACAAACCACCTCCTGCTGAAGAAACAAAGTCTAAACATTCAAGAGTTCTGCTGCCTCCATTGGTCTTTATTATGACTTTCTGTCAAATATCATTGGAGATATGGATATTTTGGCTTCCAGATTAAAGGTACGAAGCAAACATGTCTGGGAGGTAAATGCTCCTAAAAAGGTCAATCCCTGTTCAATTATGCACATATTACATGACATCACGTTCACGCCAATACATGTGTCTAATTGCTCCAAAACATGCCCTTTCTTTTCATTGTTGATGTTGGGTCTGGAAAATAACCATTTCATCCTTAATTAAAAGTCTTGAATTTCAATATATCAACACTGCGGGAACCCTGACGGATTGACAATCCAACACAATCGTAGAATAGAAAAGGTGTTTCTGGAGGGAATTTTTAAACCAAGGCTCCCTATACAATTGAGTTTTCTCCTGGCAACTTGAATCCAGTGTACTGACCATTGGCTGGAAACTCACTTCTGATCCTTTGGACTGATGATGGTAGCACAACCCTGACGTGTTTTGCTAGGAACCCCCAGCACTATTGAACCTGTTGGCGGTAGGCTATGTATCTGTACTGCCTGAAATATTTTTTTTTGAAAGTTCAGATGTGTTATTGTGGGCCCATGATATACACAATAACAAGCAGTGATACAATATACAGTTATGGTTACATTTATTGTGAATTTACACCTTCCATGTTTCATGAAACATTCTTTCGTTTCAGACAATTGATTTGCATAACTCCAGGCTTGAGTACTAGCCAAAAAATGTTACAAAAGTTTTACCACGTTGTATATTCCTTGCAATAGTTTCGAATGGTTTTCTTTGATATGTCTGGAAAGCATTCACTTGCCACCAATATTGTCAATATCAAAAACTATGGCCTTCATTTGATCCATTATGGCCTTCATTTGATCCATTGTGGCCTTCATTTGATCCATTATGGCCTTCATTTGATCCATTGTGGCCTTCATTTGATCCATTATGGCCTTCATTTGATTCATTATGGCCTTCATTTGATCCATTATGGCCTTCATTTGATCCATTATGGCCTTCATTTGATCCATTGTGGCCTTCATTTGATTCATTATGGCCTTCATTTGATCCATTGTGGCCTTCATTTGATCCATTAGGGCCATGCCTTGCAGAAAGTTATCTCCATTATTTGGGTCATGATGAATCTTCAGATTCCCAACACTTTTAATACAAAATAGTTTACATTCAAGCATGCAATTGATTAGGAACTGTTAATTGCTTTGCTGAAATTTGCCCTAAAATTTTCAGTTTTGTTGAATTGATACTATTTTATTTCATTTCAACAGAGTTAAACGAAGAGTTGGTGCAGCTGTTGATGACGAGGGATGAGCTCCAACATGGACAAGACTCGCAGTTGGTAGATATTGAAGATTTAACAAGGTGGATAAGAATGAGTGAGTTCAGACAAGAACGAGGTTGCATCCATCCTTCACAGGACCAAGACTTTGAATCGAGTAATTCTACTATATGGTGTAGACTAGTATGGAGGCTTTGCCCTGTCTCTAGGACATCAGTAGTTCAGTAGAGAGTAACACAACAACTTTGCCTTTTAACTGCAAGCCATATCAAGTGACCACCTACAGTAAGCAAACCCTTCCCACTCAGTATCAAAGTTTGGAAAGAAACAACCAGGAAATGCTGGAAATATGTTAAAACCTTGATGCACCCCCCCCCTCCCTTGCCCACATCCCAAACACTCACCCAAGTGAAATAGGGTCCTGTCAGGCTCTCTCTACACCACTGTGATTAACTTGACCAGAACCTTTTTAATGAACAATATGTTGGTAGCTTAAAAGAAGTAATAAACATATCTTTTGCAAACATTCGAAGGTTCAGTGTCTGTAGAAGTACAGGAGTAGGTTTGTTTACACAAAGAAGTTTACTTATGCAAGAATAAAATGGTACTGTAAATTTCCAGGTAGCCTATGATTAACATTGTTAAAACAAACTAGTTACTTTGCTTCACATTTTAAGAACAGGTTTGAGTACTGAGATAGGTTTTGAATATATTAATTAGATTCTATCATATTAAAGTAGAATCTGAATTTGAATTTGAATATAGATTATTTTGTGTTGACTGTTTCGTTTGCTTATTGAGTTTAATAGTCATTTCTTGAAGTGTTACTCTCAAATTTTGTAAAGATTTGTAAAGGCAAAGAGAGTACAATATTTAGATTATGATGCAAACTAGTAATAGACTTTCCTCCTACATACCTAAACTTTCTTTCTAGTCACTTGATTAGCACAATAAATAAACTCAGATACCATCCTGTTCAGAACTTGAGCTGGAGAAAAACCTTGGAAAAAGTAGCTATATTCGTTTTTGTGTGGGGTATAGGCATTGTGACTAATGTATATAGAAACAGTGTAGTATGACAGGCCACGTCGGATTGCAAACATTGCTTGTTCATTGTACATCATGATAAGATGAATCTGTGTGGTCAATTGACAGGGCCTCACTTATATATCATAGAGTCTAGTCTAGGCAACATGTTTCTAAAAACTATATTTTGCCTTGTTTATTAAAAAAAAGTGCATTCTGGTCACACCGCCCAGTGCAACAATATGAAAGTAAAAATATGTGAAATTGATCCAAATGAATCACTCAAATGCTGTTACATTTAAGGAAATCAATGTTAGACTTGTATATGTATTGTACAAATGACATCAATGCAGAAAGAAATTCTCAATGGAGCTGTTGTCCAATATAGAAATTCTCTTATGTTGCCATAAATGAACTGATTTTTGACAGGCAAAAGGCGTTTACTACCACAGAATTAGATGAATAAACCAATATCAGAATTAATGTCACATATGATAATTTCTTGTTCTGTTGCATATTTAACCTCATGCATCATCAAACCTATCATGGGAATAGACTAGCAACATAAACAAACCACACATTGAATAAAAGACAGGAAGAACTAGGTCCCAAGGTCTCGCAAAGTCATCTTTGCTGTATTGATTTATTTATCCATTATTATCTGAAGGGAACGCTTCCACTCCCACCCTTCCGCTTGTGTCACTATGCCAATGTTATAAGGTTGAATTTTCTCCTTACTGATTAGCGCTGCAGTTAAAAGGCATTGTTTCACCGTAAGCTATCTTTCTCTTTTACAGCACAATTTTTTCCGATTGTTTTCTCTTTTGAGCATTTCACTTTCATTTACTCTTCACAGTATTTTATGTCATGCTTGCTTGTAACTCACCTCACTGCATTCAACTCACCATGTATCTTTCATGTTTGCTGTGTTTCTTGCTTGTGTTGTTTGGGTTTTTTGTTTTTGCTTTTGTTTTTGTTTTTGTTTGTTTTTTGTAATTGCTAATGGGGTAGAGAGGATCAGGGAAGGTGTTCAGGAACCAAACAATAGCCTCTGCTCAGTTAGCAAATCAACATGTCTCTTTATAAATACAATAGAGAAGTATTTGGCACTGGCTGGTCTCCTGAAGGATCATTAGGTTCTGAGTTAGTACTCAAAGTTAATGTCTAAATATCAAACTCTTGCATCTTACCATTACCAAATCTCCTGAATATTGAAAATGTTGGTGATCTGACTAGTGATAAAATTGCAATTTTTGATGAGTGCTTGTAACAGTTTCTCTTATGTTCTGGAATGTTGTGTGAGGACCGGTTCTCATAACTTTGCTTTAGGGAGCATAAATTAGAAGGAAAGTAAGATATGTTGCTGATATAAATGTTACCATCATTATTTGTCACCATTTCCTTTTTACAGTCCTCTGTGAAATTAGTATTGATGTTTGTCTATGCTTAATTCGATTCAGCTTATTTCAAATCCCTATATCTTCTTAACATGCACTCTAGTATGTCTGTACATTGCTGTAGTGTATACTTAGTTTCTTGATTATGAGGGGTTTCATTGAGGGGTTGCATTTGGGGAGAAAAAAAACAGTTCTATTTTTTTGTTTTCATTTTTACAATTTATATTGATGAATGGTACTTTTCAGGGTTATGCATACTTTTCTGGTTAGCGGTCTTTACTCACATCATAAATAAGGAAGGTGTGTCCTAGATACCATTAACTTGATTTCTGCCAATTCAACTTAGGCTTCCACTAACATCAAGTATACTAAACACTTGTGATCAGTTTAAATACAAAATTCAATTATCTATAGTTGTGAGAACATCTCATAAAGCAGTAGTTTTCTTCAATTTTGTGGATATAGTCCATATAGGATTGATATTTAGTGTTTATCTAGTTTGTATTATCCACATCACATTGCATTATGCATGGGTAGTTTCACCCTTATCAGTCTCAGGCATCATCACAACATCATACTTTCCCTTTTCCACCTTTTCTTCTAAAAGTGCTACATCAGGTTTCTGTCTAACATGAGGAGCATTGGTACAAACATTTATCATTCTGATCATTTTCCAAGGTTATAGACAGATATCAGGCCTGTGCAACCAACCATGTGAGAGTATCAAAATCAGCTCTGACATCTAGTTCTCTTCAGAGAGGTTAAATGTAATAGTTCATTTTGTAGTTAAATTTGGAACAAACTTATTTGTTTCTAACTTTCATTGGCATAAAATGGTGTTAAATTTGTAGTCATTAGTTTGACAATTCAGAATCTGATATGTCACTTCCTTTGCTAGATTGAATGAAAATGTTGTTCTCTAATGTTAGAGAAAGAAGTAAATCTTCCCATGCCACTTTAATGCCTAAATGTAGCTGAATAAAAACAACTAAAAATACTTGTTCACCATAATTTCCTGATATACGATTCATTCACAGTCAATTTCCATTAGTCATCCTCTTGTCAAATGAAACTGTTAGTGTCTTTTGCTCCAACCTGTATTGAGTTATTTTATTTTCTTGGTGTGTCATAATTGATATGGATGCACCCTCGTTCTTGTTTGAGCAATTCACTCTTAAGTTTGTGCTTAAATAAACGTATTTTCTTTTTCTGTTTTTACCCACCTTTCAAGCTGCAGGACAAATTTTCCTTTATGACTTTTAGTTTTTGCAGTGTTGATGTTATATGTGCATTGATCAAACAAACTTCCATTTATTTAATGGAATATGTTTGATGTCTAATGCTTTTACTGATTATTGGGATAACAAATGCAGAAATATTCTTTGTGTATTATCTTTTGTGTCCCTTAACATATGTAGTCACATTTCAGTGTTTCTGGTTAGATTGAAGACAACAGATTGAATATCCAATCACACTACCACCTTTTCTTTTAGATTAATCATTTCAGGTATATTTTGCTCCCAGAAAACACATCACTCTAAGATAGGGGTAACAGGAATGGTGTCGTAATTCTTGCCCCCTCCTCCTGTCCCATCCCCCCCCCCCATCACTTAACTTTCAACTCCATATGTAGTCCTTACCTTGCTATTAATTAGGAAGATTTGCTACATTCCCAAGTTATTTGCCTCCTTACCTCCTTCCAATGCTCCAATTACTAAAATGTTACAAAACTTCAACTAAATCTGAGGAAGTTTTTATGTACTTTGCTTTGCCTGATTTCCAATTGTATAATGCCTCAGACCCATAGCTTCGATGTAACTGTATAGTTTAAGTACTGGAACATATCCTTGATCATCACTTTGCAATGCTTTTAGAGGTAAGCTATTCTCTGTATACAACCATTGATATTTGTGATAATTTGATGGACCTCTCACTTTCATTCTGCGTTAAGATTCTCCCCTGCACTTAAAGAAAATGTTTAGGTAATTAGAGTTTTCCTAATGGCAAACTGTTGAGGTGAAGATGGTCGTGAATGTAACTCGGTCATTGATTTATCCATTCAGTTAGGAGAGACTTCTTAATAAATCTGGGTCATAGACACAATGGTGGCTGCTGTCTCTTCCTTCCTTAGATTGTAAGATGACTGTAATGAATATTCATGAGCCTTGACAAGTAGATAAATCATGTGACAGCATCTTAACTTAAAATGTACTGATATGTTGAAGAGAAGGGAGACACACAAGTTGGATTGGTGGACTTGCAATATACAAGCAATTCCAGTCACAGTATTTGCATAAGTATGTTGCAACAAAGTTTTGAGAGTTAAAGGCATTGAAGACTCCCCCAAACCGTGTGCCGCCATCTGAAAAAGTTAACTTTCTGTTGCTTACAAGTGAAGTTTTCTTTTTGTCGCTACAAAATACAGACAGTAATGAAACGTGATACCTTGTTATCTTTTATCTAGACCTGAAATGTCCATTGCTGCTATGTACACTGTGCGGGTATTGACCGTAGCTGTATGTACTGACTGTACACTAGTGTCTAATTACCGACGGTAGCAAGCTGTGTGTGTATTTTCTGGGATCCATGGTGGTGTAACACTTCTGTTATACCTCATTCGAAACTAGGTCAGATTACCGGCATCAGACATTTCTTTGATAGCGAGTCTTCAATGCCTTTAAGGTTTAACTTGGCTATGTATTTCAGCACTTTCAAAACATAGGAAAGACTTTATGCCAAATCTTTCTTAAAAATCAATGAAACTTATTTAGACATAGGTTTAGAACACTTACAGTACACTTAATGAGGTACAAAGAATTTGGAAATGTTTTCTCTTCAATGGAAGATACTGCATATCTTCTTTGAATGATTAAAAGAATAATGTGAATTGCTGCAAGATAGTTAATTGCAAAACTAAAAGAAATTTATTTGTTTTATCAAATCAGTGAAATTAAATGAACTAATGAAAGTCTTTTCTAAAAGTGTTCTGCCATTGTATGTAATATTCACTGTGGCCATCATGTAATATGTTTCTATCTATGAATTTTTTGTGGTGGAATATACTACACCGCTGTTTGCATAATAGCTTTGTATTGGTACTTTTGTAGTCTGTGAATTTAATCTCATTAAAGTTTACGTTTAGTGAGACAAATTCTCGATTCTGGAATAAGGTGGAGCAAATAGATGCATGTTACACTCCCATACACACAGATATTTAGCCCCAAGCACTGTGTGAAGAAATTGGGTCATGATTGATGAGCATATGTCATATTATATGTGAGAGGCCAGGTGTAGAAAGCCTCAAATTAGATCACTATTTTAGCAGTTAGTCTGTAAGAAATAACCTCAGAATCCATATCATCCTCCAATTCAGGAAAATTGCATTTCTTATCAACCTGATTTCATATGATGATTGGTTCTCAAATTTAGAATTTAGAAGAAGAAAAAATTATATTCACATTTATTTCTTTTAACTTCATGGTGTGGTACTTACAGAACATAAAGAACTGTTTGTTACAATGCTCTATATTGCTCAGTAACTTAACAAAAATCATCTCAAATCAGACTATGGACACTTCCATAACCATATAAGTTGGAAAAATATTCCTTCCTTCTGTAAATTTTATATCTATGTTGAAGTTATTTATTTTGTTTCCAGATTGACCATCCACCCTCCCTCCTTTCCCTGTACTGGATTTGGCAAAATATCAGATCTTACACTGATGTTGAAGTTATGATAATTAACAATTTGTTTTCTGTTTCTCTTATCTGCTGCCCTCTATGGAGAACAGACATGCATCAGAACAACAACAACACCTTACTTGGTCACGAACCGATGACAAATAATCCGAGAAGAAAGCAAGCTGAGCAAACGTTATTAAAATTATTAGGACGCTCCCTTCCAGCTTCTGGTCGCAAATGTATTTGCGGGGTTAGTCGAAGCTCTTCTGTTGTTTCAAATCGTTCAGCATCCAGTCCAGAGCCAGATTCCATACAAAGAAATCCACTTAGCCCAACCAGTCCACAGAGCTGCAGATCAGAGTCTAGTGTGAGTGAAAGCCATGCATCTAGCCCAGAACTAACATGGGTTCGACAAGCCATAGTTAGATACTGGTATAATTAATGTGCTTATTCCTATATCTTACTGCCTACTGTGCAAAGTTAACATTCTTTTGGTTGCAAATGTCAAACGCAGTTGGTTGCATTTTAGTACTAAATCAAATAACCATGTCCTAATCCCCCCAAACCATACCCCCAGATTTATGCAAGAAACTACAGAACTGCAATGCTCTAATTTATAATGTCCTGCCCAAACTTACACAATGGTAAACAACCTTATAAAACTTGGATATTGTGTCTTTCTAGTTCTAAGCTATGTGTTGATGCTTGTTTTCAAAGTAAAAAGCTGTCGGTTTTAAAGTTCTATGGACACCTAGCTATTTGACACATATTGGGTACATTTGTTGTGTATGATAATCTCATTCAATATCTGTTGAAATTTTTCGAAAGCTGCTCTTGTTTCCAAGATATAAACATTTGAAGTTTGATAAACTTTGGGAAACTTATTAAATATGTGCAAACTATGACACGGAATGTTGCACTCATCAAAAGTTTTATCTTAGCACTTTAAGTTAACCCCTAGTTACAAGCCCACATATATCATTTGAAGTATGTGATGCTCCTCTTGTTGAAGACAAACTATTTCAAAAAATCACCTTAGGCCACAAACCTGTGTTCATTGTCCTTGAAAGAAAGGTTTTAAAAACAAAGGAATAACATAACAGAAAATTAGGCAGTCACTCCCTTTACATCATCAATGTGCAAAATAAGCTAATGTTTATTCATAAGAAAACTGGAATTAAGAAAAAACTTGTAAAATGGTCAATCTATGTTTGATTTTGATGAGAGCTATTTTCATGATTTCTAATGCCTAATAGAGTGAGTGGGACAATGTTATTCATAGGTGTGTGTAGACCTTTAAGGATCTGTAATTACTAAAGCAAACTGGCAAAGACATATGTACCAAGTTTAATCATGTGGTCAGAATACATAATTTGTTGCAAAAGAAACCAGCAGATTTAAAGCTAAATTTTCAAAATGGCTTTTGGCTATAAACAGTGATTCATAACCAGCTGCAAACATTTTCTCATTGCAAGACAAAATCGTCTGTGTGTAAACTCTGCTGGCCTGCATAAGTAACTTGTACAAAGAGGTTAGTAGATAAGTGCAGAAAACTAAACAGGAAAATTAGTTATTATTGTAGTGCTCTTGATGGTTTCCACTCCAAACAGAATTTAGCTGGGAGAATTGATGGTGCTTTTAATGATAAAGACACTATAACCAGTCCATGGTCTTGTGTTGTATAAATTAATATAAATAATAATGCTTATTGGATCTACTTTGTCTATGATACATGGTTTGTCTATGATACATGGTTTGTCTAGGATACATGGTTTGTCTATGATACATGGTTTGTCTAGGATACATGGTTTGTCTATGATACATGGTTTGTCTATGATACATGGTTTGTCTATGATACATGGTTTGTTTGATATTCTGAAATAATCAATCAAGCATGAAAGTAACATGTCATAGAGTGCAAAGCAGTCTATTTTTAGTAAGATACAACCATCACATGCATAAAATTGTTTTGCCAGTAAAAAATTTTTTTTAAGTTTGGGTGCTTTGATTTTTGTGGATATTTATATCAAACGTTTCCTTAAAGTTTAAACAAAGAAGTAAAGAGATGATTCATGATAGATGTAATAAAGATAATTTGAGACTGTCCTCGTCTGTTAGAGGTCAGAGGATGATCAAACTCTACCAAGTTTTCAGGAGGTGGGATATATATCATTTGCTTCAATGCAGTTGCTGCTTTGAGTGTGATAAACGTTTGATGTTACACAAATACTTAACATTCATTAGACTGCAGTTCACCTGCTAAACTAGCCAATTAAGTTTCATTTCAGTTAATAAGGAAGAAATGAAATATTCCTTATTTACTTTTTATATATCATCAATACCACTTGATACCATCAATACTAGTAATTAGCAACAAGGTATGGCAATAACATCTTAGTTAACATCTAAAATGTAGTAGGTTCCTGAGTAGTACTGGACAGGATTGGGGAAGTTAGGGACCAAACACAAACAGCTGCTTTGGGAACTTATTTAAAGCTATAATTTGAAAAACTATGTTTAAAACAGTTCTCTCTTAGTTTCTTTTGATATCTGCAAAGGTTGGAAAGTATTCTTACTGACCATACCTAAAGATACACATACCCGCCATGTACAGTCACACATATTTGATATCGCTAATCATTTGAAATATTCATTGAATACAAAAAAACTGAAACTCAAAGATGGATACTCAAGAATATTGCTTGTCTTCCAATCTTTATTGATAATATGCTCTTTAAGTGGTAGTCATAATATGTAAAGCTTTGTATAGTTACTGTTACATGTTACATGTTAGCATGAAATTCATCGGGTCAAATCCAGCTTTTAAGTTTAAGCTTGACCAGAGACCTCCTAGAGTAACGGTGGGGAACATAGGGCTGAAACAGTTGCATAAATCGATATTCCCAAACCATCAACTTAAACAACAATCTTGCTGTCTACAAATTCTATCAAGCACTCTTATGTGCTAAGTGTTTACTTGATTTAGGGGAAAATTCCAGGGAATGGAGTTGTTTTGGGAACTGATAATAGCAGAGGTTTATTGAGATGGCAACATAAGCAACATTGGTATGAATTCAGTTAGTTTGCTGCTTAAACCCAGAGATGTCAACTCTTTAGTACCTGTGTGGTCATTATTTCCATCAATGCTGTTTATGAATCGTCTGTCCACACATTTCTAGTGTTGTCACCAAGTCATAGTTTGTCAAGTCACAAGTCAATTGTCTCAAGTCAAGGGTCATCTAATTTATTTCAAGTCAAGTTAGGATTCAAATATAACAGATAACATGTAAAGTCATACTATAGGTATTGGCCTAAAGAAAATCAATGGCAATGGTTTAGCAAAGTATCTTTGGGAAGTGATGGGGTCAAGTGGATGACAATTTTTGAGGCAAGTCATTGCTACAAGAGTATTTTACGGATTGGAAATCAACTGAAACATTATTGTAAAATAAACTCTTCTACTCAAGGGCGTAGGAACCGGTGGGGCTGGGGGGGCGCCAGCCCCCCCAGTGAAAAATATGGTGGGGCGGAAGTATCATTCCGCCCCCCGCTCCGCAAGTCAGAAAACCCCTTTTTCATTTCCAAATGAGCAAAAAAATCTCATTTGGAGCACCAAATTGCATCTAAGGCCAGGTGAAAATGCAAAATTATTTACAAAATGGAGTGGGTGTTGAAGTGTGCTATATTGCACCAAATTGCATCTGAGGCCACCTGGAAATCCAAAAAAAGACCCCTCCCCCAGGCCGGCCATCAGTCTTCAGCCCCCCCACTCAAAAGTACTTTCCTACGCCACTGCTTCTACTGCTTTCTCTCTCTCAATATGCAAATATGACAAAAACAGTCAAATCATGAAAGATGACATTGTAATAATCATGACTGACCACAGCTACTACGTCTATACAGCCAAAAACAACTAATCTTGTACCATCACAGCAAGGGGGGTGGGGTCACCTGACTAAACTTGGACACTACCATTACAACAATCAACAAATAATACAGCATAGCTATATTATTCAGCACACAAGTGAGCAAACACTCTGGTGTAATAAATTTAGTCATTGAATTTATGCAATATAAGTTAAAATTAAGAACAGAAATTTTTTGAGTAAAGATACTCCCTAGATCGCCGGAAATGACCCTTTCCGGGCCTTGCTAATTTGCAGATAAACGAAGAATAAATAGCTGTTAGAGCATTTTGTCAGAAAATTACACCGACAAAATGTGACAAATGTCAATAGGTAGATGAGAGCGCAATAAAAAAGTCATTAATCGCGAATAAGTAAAAAGTAGTAAAAAGCTGAGAAGGGCGTCAGCAGTCCATTTGAGCCCGTCAGGGGGGGCATCCGCCCCCCCTGACTGTATGGACGCTCCGCCACTGCCCAGGTGGGGTTCTATTTACCAACATGACAGGCACACATTAATTCTTCACTATTGAATCAAATTGACTGCTTTTTTTTGCACTGTCAAACCATATCTTATAACCAGATAAAACACTGTGTCTGTCAGTTCCATCACAGGAAAAAAATAGATATCTAGTTACTAAAATAAAAACCTTGAGTAAGTTTATTAGAAAGAGTGACTTTCTGTTTAATATAACATATGTGGATTAAAGATATTTGTCAATCACAAGTATCCTAAAAATATTTAAAAATTTTTGTTTAATCACCATGTTCAATTACCATGTTGATCAAACATGAAGTGAAGAAAGGACAAACGATAAAATGTTGAAAAGTTTTGGAATTATTGATTTTGGATTGTATCTCATGTATGTATGTAAAGTAATGTATCAAAGCAATTATCTAAGGGAACATTTGATCCTAGGTTTAATGTAGATATTTAAAAATGTTTTTACATTATATGTATGTCTGAGAAATTGCACATTTCTGGAAGAGATATAAGAAATGATTTTATTTGTAGTTGTGCACTTTATTTTTATATTGACAGCTGCTTGAGGGAACATTTAATATGGGTAATTACGTTGATCAACCGCGTTTGCAGCTAACTATTTTGATGTAATTTGTGATGGATAATTTTTTATTGTAATATCATCTGTGAGTAATAAGAGAGGTGGAGAAATAAAGACAAAGTATTTTGTTAAATTTGATTTGTATCTTTGATAGATCTTCCATTTAGGTTGAACAATTAACATAAAGATTATATTTGAATGAAGAGGTAAAGTGTCATTATATTTGAATTTTCAGCAGTGAGTCAAATCAGATTAGATAAAAGAAGATGGGAGAGCGGTTTAATAGGCTCAGATTTTGTAGAAACATGTTTGTTATCAATTCACAGTTTTTGGATCAGATGGTAATGTTTCTTTCTCATTTTGCTTATGAATTTGAACCTTGGTTGGAGTTGTTTATTAGTATACTTTCTGGAGTGAGCTCTTCAGATAGGGATGGTAACTGGTTAGGAACTAGGATCTAACTTTCATCCACCATGTACTGCATCAGAGCGTTTTGTTGCAGCTTAGTTTCACTTGAAAATTCATAAACTGAACTGTGTAGACTTTCTATTGCGAGTTGATCAGATGTGGATCAATTGTGCTATCACATTTATTTTATTTGTCGCATCACAGATATGCATGATAAATATTAATTAGTGATAGCTTTGACCCTCATAACACCCCCCCCCCTCCCATCCCATCCCCTATTCTCCCCTTTTACATCCCCTGTAAAAAATAAAGATTTGAATTCCAATGAACCTCTAAACCCAACATGTCTTTTGTCATTTACAGATATGTTTAAGGCCTTTGTATTCCTTTCCTACTTCTCCAGTGAAGAATAAAATGACTGTGAGAGGATGGTTGAGTTTAGCATTTGGGACCAATAGCATCAACAAACTTGATTAAATTGTGAACACCTTGAGATTGTAATTTGTAAACAATTCTATACTATCTACAAATGTTCCACTAGAAAGCACATATATTACTAATCCCAATACAAGGACCATTATCTACAGCTTAAAAGGTTCAGCTACAGAGTTTAAATGCTCATTTGTAATTAATTGCTAAGACAAACAAAAACTAATTCTATCTTACAAAATTGGTACAAGAAAGCCTTGTGTTTTTTTACATAAGATTACCATGTTCATGTTGTGTAATACCAGAAAAATAAGTTCTCTTAAACATATATTTTATTCAAGCAATTGGCATTTATGTGTGTAGGTTTAATGGTTGGTTCCTCAAAATTGATGAAGATTGGGGGAGGCAGGTAAATCATTGTAGTACCACCAGTGTTCTATAATACGATGACAGTTGTAAAGATAAGAATGAAAGTATGTATGAAATGGTCAACATAATTAATGTAAGATTATATTGATATGAACCATCTGTATGCTTATTTAAATTCCTATATATTTCAGTTCTTCCACACTTTCTTTTTAAGCAACTTGCTATTGTATTCACCAACACCCTTTACAGCTTTTCTTCTTTTTGTTACTTTTACGTGCCACATTTTCAAATTCAATGCATATTATTTACAATATCTTTTTGGTATCTTTTTAATTTTCCTGAAGAAATGTTGAATGTAGTGAGACCAAGACACTTTCATTCAATACTTGTTTATTATAACAACTGAGAAATACTCCATTTTGGTTACAATATTTAAGGCTCAGTAACCTTTTTGTGCTGGCATGTGTGTATGTGACTGTTGGCTTGTAAACATGATATCTCAACATGCACAAGTTGAATCAATGTCTTATGTGGTAGGTGATGTGTTACATGATGTGTTACTATGCCCTATTCTTTTAGGTTCCAATCTCATGACTATTAATGAGTGGGCGGGGCTTAACGTAACATTTCAATATCTCTTCAACCGTATGTTCGATTTTGTTCATACTTGGTATGGTGATGTAACTATATAGTAAGTATATGTTCTTTTCAACAACTAGTCTTCCCCTCATTAGTATTCATGAGTGGGAGGGGTTAATGGGGAATCGTCAAAACCAGCTTGTAAACACGATATCTCAACAACACAAGTTGAATTAATGACTTACATGGTAAGTAGATGCCCCATGATTGGTAGATTTTTTTGGTTCCAATGCCATGATTAGTATTCAATGGGCGGGCTTAACGTAAAATTTGGTTTATACTGGTATGGCGATGCTAGTAGCCTACATGTTCATAACATCTCCAACTTTATGTCATAAATATTCATCAAATTATAACAAATGGCTTGTAAGCATAAGACAAGAACCAACTGTTCCATGGTGTTCATCCTTGGCATATTAGTTTTGTCACACTGCATTCAAACAATCAACTGTGTTGTTTTTTGTATGCATATCATCAATATTAATCAGTGAATATAAAGTTCTTAATTTCTCAGATATCTCTGAATGTATGTCTAATTAGCTTTATACATATACTTGGATACTACGATGTAATACATGCTGACAAGATCATAAAATTTGACCTCATTAATATTCATGCATGTATCTGTTATTATACTATATCACTAAATAGACCTTGTCAACATGGTATCTGATTCCTGGTACATTCCTTTGTACGTTGCCACATTATTCAATACATAATCCCTCTTCATGTTTGTGTGCACTGCAAGTTCATGAATATTAACATTTATGGCTTACCACACTATGCATCTCTTGGGGATCAGAACCAATAAACAGTTTCGTTTATGGTTGGTTCAAGCTCTGGTGAAGCTTGGAGGTTGGCAGATGTGACTGGGAATAGGGTATTGTATTCTTGCTTTGGATTTCATTTATGTCACCACTTCAGCTGTGGTGCTTTCATCAAATACTTGTTTTGAGCAAAAGCATGGCTTGTTGAAAATAACCTAGAATAGTAACAAAATAATATTTAATGAGGTAGGTGAAAAAGTAAAAGTGGTTGAAGAGATTTGCTCCAAAAATTGAGAAACAAGAGGCATTTGATCAGAGGACAGAAAAATTGTTATCATGATGATGTACAAGCTAGCACAAACCTCGAAGTTGAATTTTGGCAGTTAATGCTATGTTGAATGTGGTTTTCAGTATTAATGAATACTCCCTAGTTGTACAACTAGGGAGTATTATCATAAGATATTGCAAATTAATTTGATAACTTATGGACCCTAATAAATATCCTGTAATATTTGAAATTGGAGCCATCAGGAGTATAAGGATGGGATGTTTTGAGGAGGGATTATTGGAGAGGAAGGCAGACCCTAGATAGACAGATGTGACTGATAAATATGGTAAATATATGTTTATTTTGGATTCTTGACTTTATTATAAAACGTTCTCTAAATCTCTCTAGAGATTACTTCTAACTTCTAGAAGTTCATACAAATAAGATGTTGCATCTTACTTTTTTATGAAAGTCTAGCCTTTCTTTGTGATATGTCTCATTCATGTGTATTTCAACAATTAATGGTGAAAGTAAAAATACTGTGGTTATAGTGAGAATAAGTGACCAACTTTAGTCTGGGATTGTCCTCATTTGCCACTTCCCTTGATTCATTAAAAAAAAAGGTAAAACATGGTTCACATTGTGGTCATCTACATCCATATTGATGTATACAAACTTGAAAATGTGGTATGGGGTTGGCAAGGTTGAAATTTTACATATAACCAATACTTCACTTCAAGTCTATTATCTGGGGTCAGCTGAGCAGTATAGGGCGGACCTTGGATGGGTTTAAATAGGATCAGGGATAGACAACTTAATTGTTTTGTGATTTGTGGTTGGAATGAACGTAGAATGGATGAGTTGAATGGGATAAGGCATCAACAAGTTGACTATGAAAGTGGGTGGGTTACTTTTGACTGGGTGGGATGAATTGATGATGGGAGATAGACCACAACTTGACAATGCTTCCCATCCATTATGTTTTGCAATATCACTGCCTAATGTATATCTGCTTTATGAAGTTTCATTATACCTTGAATTTGATACCATTTCTTTCAGTTTTCCCATCAATATATGCTTTCTGTACAAAGTTGCTCTCTGCTTGCATAGTTTATGCAAGATGTAAGCTTTCTTGAAAATAACCGTGGAGAAATGCAAAGGGAGAAAATAAAAGAAAGATGCAAATAATGAAATGAAGTTGTCTATGGTTTGTTTGTCGGTATAATAAAAGCATAAAAAATAGGTGTTAAACCACTTTGGTTTCAACATTGCATGAGATCATAGGCATTGAAAGTCAGGTTTGTGAAGGTGACAGAGAAAGAGCTCCCAAGCAAAATCAACTGAAAGTGTTCTGCCAGAAATAGACACAAATACAGCTTCCCCTTGGACTGAAGAGATCCCATTGGTCATCATATACACACATGCTTCCCCTTGGACTGAAGAGATCCCATTGGTCATCATATACACCCATGCTTCCCCTTGGACTGAAGAGATCCCATTGGTCATCATATACACCCATGCTTCCCCTTGGACTAAAGAGATCCCATTGGTCATCCTATACACCCATGCTTCCCCTTGGACTGAAGAGATCTCAGTGGTCATCCTATACACCCATGCTTCCCCTTGGACTGAAGAGATCCCATTGGTCATCCTATAAACCCATGCTTTCCCTTGGACTGAAGAGATCCCATTGGTCATCCTATACACCCATGCTTCCCCTTGGACTGAAGAGATCCCATTGGTCATTATATACACCCATG